>JAODAL010007436.1:0-125218 GCA_025379985.1 Phyllomedusa bahiana
CCTAAAGCCATGCTATGTGATAGTGACAACCCCTAAATTTGTCTACAATTGGCACAATGTCACCGTGGTTCTAGAAAGGGGAACATCTCTCCTTGAGGCGAGGAGAGCACCAAATGGTGTGTAGAGTTTGAATTGCCTTTTTGCCCTCTGCTAAGCATCTGCATATCACAAGGCATTATGGCAAAGGAGCTAAGAAGCTCAAGCGCCTTCCATTGGATGTAACAAATCCTCAATTCGCGCTTGACCCACTGGGTCTTGAGAAAGCGAAAGGGATATTTAGCCAAGCCAGTATCTCCCATCTGCAGACAGCTGGTTTGGGATGATTGTCCCTCATCAGTGCAGAGCAGAGCTATACTGGCTGGCTGTGTGGGAGGCAATGAGTGGCTCAGAAAGGTTCTAGATGCAGGTTGCATAGGAGAAATTAGAGTTACTCTTAATAATCTCAACCTGTTGCTCTCCAGCATTCTCTTACAGACCAGAAAAGCTTATCATTGACCCCATCCATACCAGTCTTACTTTCCCCCACAACCACATAAATGGCAAGCAAGAGGTTAAAAGTGAGGAGGCGAGGAGAAAAAGCTAAAAATAATTAGATTAAAAATTATGAAAAAGTAAAAAAAAAAATGTAAAAAATAATAAAATAAAAACTTTCCCCATTTATCATCTTAAAAAAATTGAATAGACAATGCTCATAAATGGTGTTGAGGCAAATGGATCTTATTTATTCCTGCTGGTGGACTGTGAAGCAAAAAAAAAACCTCCCACTGCCTCCCGGAAAAAAAGTGATCAAAACGTTACAGATATTCAAGATTGATACCAATAAAAACTACACATCACAAAAAAGAGCCATCGGTCAGGTCCGATTATTACTACCAAAAATTATTATAATACTGTATTTCTCATCTCAGAAAATGGTGACAGAAAGCAATTTTTTCCAAAAAGTAGTAAAGTAGAATTAAAACTCTATTACTTTGGTATCACAGGAATCATACCGACCTGCAAAGAACAGATAACGTCATGTACCACACGATGAAGCCCAAAAAAACTAAACTGGGCAGGAAATTGCGAAGTTGCTTCTTTTGCAGATCTGCCACACAAATTAGTACATTGTATGGTGCCATTAAAAATACAACTTGTCCTGCAAAGAACAAGCCCTCACACAGCTATGGAGATGAAAAAATTTAAAAGTTGTGGATCTTAGAAGGAAAGAGTTAGAAAAACAACCAAAATAATAGGCGAGTCATCAAGCAGGTCTGGACTTATGCCCACCAGTGATGCTGATTCTTGGGGTCCTCCATACAGCTACTATACATGACTGTACATACTCCATTTACTCTGCTTCTTGCCCCTTTCTCTCTGCCTTTATGCCTCTCCCAAAGAAGCATAAGCAGATTCTTGGAGCCCACCAGTAAAGATGATTCTTGGGCTCCACCAGTGGAGATGATTCTTGGGGCCACCAGTAGAGTTGATTCTTGAGGCCACCAGTAGGAGATGATTCGTGGGCCACCAGTGGAGTTGATTCTTGGGGCCCACCAGTGGAGTTGATTCTTGGGGCCCACCAGTGGAGCTGATTCTTGGAGCCACCAGTGGAGCTGATTCTTGGGGCCCACCAGTGGAGATGATTCTTGGGGCCACCAGTGGAGTTGATTCTTGGGGCCACCAGTGGAGTTGATTCTTGGGGCCACCAGTGGAGTTGATTCTTGGGGCCCACCACTGGAGTTGATTCTTGAGGCCACCAGTGGAGATGATTCTTGGGGCCACCAGTGGAGTTGATTCCTAGGGCCCACCAGTGGAGTTGATTCTTGGGGCCACCAGTGGAGCTGATTCTTGGGGCCACCAGTGGAGCTGATCCTTGGGGCCACCAGTGTATATGATTCTGGGGGCCACCAGTGGAGATGATTCTTGAGGCCACCAGTGGAGATGATTCTTGAAGCACCAGTGGAGTTGATTCTTGGGGCCACCAGTGGAGTTGATTCTTGGGGCCACCAGTGGAACTGATTCTTGGGGCCACCAGTGAAGATGATTCTTGGGGCCACCAGTGGAGATGATTCTTGGGGCCACCAGTGGAGATGATTCTTTAGGCCACCAGGGGAGATGTTTCTTGGGTCCCACCAGTGGAGTTGATTCTTGGGGCCCACCAGTGGAGTTGATTCTTGGGGCCCACCAGTGGAGTTGATTCTTGGGGCCCACCAGTGGAGCTGATTCTTGGGGCCACCAGGGGAGCTGATTCTTGGGGCCACCAGAGGAGCTGATTCTTGGGGCCACCAGTGGAGATGATTCGTAGGGCCCAGCAGTGGAGGTGATTCTTGGGGTCCACCAGTGGAGTTGGGTCTTGGGGCCCACCAGTGGAGTTGATTATTGGGGCCCACCAGTGGAGGTGATTCTTGGGGCCCACCATTGGGGCTGATTTGTGGGGTTCACCAGTGGAGGTGATTCTTGGAGCCACCAGTGAAGTTAATTCTTGGGGTCCACCAGTGGAGTTGATTACTGGGACCCAGCAGTGAAGATGATTCTTGGGGACCACCATTGGAGGTGATTCTTGGGGGCCCACCAGTGGACTTGATTCTTGGGGCCACCAGTAGAGTTGATTCTTGGGGCCCACCAGTAGAGTTGATTCTTGAGGCCACCAGTGGAGATGATTCTTGGGGCCACCAGTGGAGATGATTCTTGGGGCCCACCAGTGGAGTTGATTCTTGGGGCCACCAGTGGAGCTGATTCTTGGGGCCACCAGTGGAGATGATTCTTGGGGCCACCAGTGGAGTTGATTCTTGGGGCCACCAGTGGAGCTGATTCTTGGGGCCACCAGTGGAGTTGATTTTTGGGGCCACCACCGGGGTTGATTTTTGGGGCCATCTCTACAACTACTGCATGAGTCTTACTCTCTGCCTCCCTTTTTTCCCTGAAAATCAGTCCAGGGCCTGCTACGCCCAGGGGTCCGTTGGGGGAGATAATCTGTTCTCTTTTGGACCAATGTGAGCCTGTCCTTAAAGGGTTAATTATTTCCAATCATTTATTGCAATGGAAAAACATTGCAAAACTATAACCCCTTACCACTCCCCAGTTCAGTACAAATTCTTTATAATCCATTACATCTATGGATGATAGTAAAGCACACAAAGTGCAAATCCACTGATTGATCTTTGATTGCATGCACCCCCCCGCCCCCCCAAACACCCGCCTCTACACCAGCGGCCACGACTGACCCAGTTCTGAGCACGAACCCAAGTGTTCATCAAACAAAGCGGTGATGTGATAATGCGATAGTCTATGTAATCAAGACATATGAATGGAAGCCAATTACCCTTGAGCGCCCCGTAAGTCAACACGAGGCCCGGCGCGCTGCGTCTCCCGCGCCTCTTTACATTCCATCGTATTATTGCTCAGTCAATATAATAAGTGCACCCATGTGGCACTTGGCAGTAGTGACTGTGAAATGTCGTTATGAGAGTCCCTGCATATGGCTGCACCTCATTAAAGGAGCGCGACAATCATCTGCACCGTCTGAGGAGCGAGGGCTGCGGTTTGTGCGGCTTCTCGCGGAATCGGATTGTCAGAGGTAATATTAAGTGATAAGACCAAAATGACTGTGTTCAAATTCAGATTTAATAAGCGGGATTTGCTTAAATTACTTTCAATCAGACTCCGCTGCATAGTTTATAACTTCTGCAAGGACTGAAAAGCCATCTGCCTCTCGCAGCCGCGGAGGAGACGGGCGCGAGCCTGCACAAAGCCCTTCTTCTTCTCCCGCAATCTGGCGTCTGCACAATGGACGCCCGTAATAAGCCCAATATTCTCATTCTAAATACCCAATTCCCGTGTGACTGGGAGAAAGACAGTGGACACGACATGATTGGGCTGAAAATGACGCCTGTAATTTTGGTTATAGTTCCATCGCCGCTCGCGCTATTGAAGTCTGAAACTTTTTTTTCGAAAACTTGGATAGTGAGCGGGTCAGGTTTCTACATTGTTTTCTACAGATGGCTTTCGCAGCTGCTGACTGGCATTGTGCACTTTATGATGTATTGGCCGTAGTCTATTGAACGTGGGATTGTGAGCGCAGTAAATCTAATGCTAAGGTAACAACTATTCCATTTTGAAGGGTTACAAGCGCAATTACCATCTCTTTTCATGAAGAAGGAGAAAGATGATGAAAATCTTTCCTTTATATGTATGAAAAAGGAGGCTGGTAATAGCTAAAATGATTCAAAGTTATTCCCAAAAAGTATGCTGTGCCTGTCTTCTGCAGACCAGATCAAGATTTAAAGAGGAAGTACACTCAAGGCAAACCTCTACTTTCAAGAAACATATCAAGATAAGCTATCCTATGTACAGTATATAAGAAGTAGCATGACCTCTGGCCATTAAATAACCTATATGTGGCATGTTCTGCAGGCTCCATCTCTAATTATCCCTGAGATCCTGCTCTCTATATCTCTATAGGAGATTAGCTGCTATGATGTCTCCCATACACTGCACACACAGGAGAAGAGATCCTACCCCCTATATATCTATAGAAGACCAGCTACCATGATGTCTCCCATACACTGCACACACAGAAGAGGAGATCCTACCCCTATATCTCTATAGGAGACGAGCTGCTATGATGTCTCCCATACACTGCACACACAGAAGAGGAGATCCTACCCCTATATCTCTATAGGAGACTTGCTGCTATGATGTCTCCCATACACTGCACACACAGAAGAGGAGATCCTGCCCCCTATATCTGTATAGGAGACTTGCTGCTATGATGTCTCCCATACACTGCACACACAGAAGAGGAGATCCTGCCCCCCTATATCTCTATAGGAGACTAGCTGCTATGATGTCTCCCATACACTGCACACACAGGAGAGAAGATCTTGCTCCTATATATTTCTATAGCACACCTTCAGAAGCAGCATGGGTGACATTATAGTGCAGTACTGAGCAGGGTAAGATATGAATCCAGCACTAGGGTGTTCTATAGCACTCTCAGGAGCTGTCTTTGTGTCTCTTTCTCTGCAGCTACTCCCCCTCCCATCTCTAAAGACCTCCATGGGCCCCATTACAGCTGTGAACCTGATGCTTACACCCAAGCACTGGGACGGTGACCCTAACTATAACTTCAGCCGTTGCAGCTACTAAAGCACCAAAGGTTAAGGGGGCCACTCAGGTGCACAGACATTATTATTTTTATTATTATTATCCTATCTCAGTATTCTATTATTAATTTATGTATTATTATTATTATTTATTTTAAAACGCCATTGATTCCTGGGCGCATGTACATTCGAAGTGGGTTACATACTTTACATAAGTCAACGAGTTACAGTGATAAGGGATAATGTCTATTGGCACGACAGAGGAGGAGGACCCTACCCGTGAGGCTTACAATTACAAGGAGGGGGGGAAAGACAGGAGGTGAGGGGCAGACATGTCTGTGGAGGAGTCTTAGTGACAGCAAGGTTAGTGAAGGTTATAGGCAAGCTGAAGAAATGGGTTTTCAGGTTCGCTTTGAAGCTGGTGAAAAGTGGAGGAGAGTCTGATGTGTAGCGGCGAGTGAGTTCCAGAGTGTGGGGTGAAGCACGGCGAGAAGTCTTGGAGCACGGTTGTGTGAGAGCTGATAAGGGGGGAGAGCAGAGGTAGAAGGTCTGTGAGAGCGGAGATGTGCGTTGGGGGGAGAAATTTGGAATAATAGGGGCAGAGATGTATGGAGGGGAGAGGTCATGGAGAGCCTTGTAGGTTCATGGTTAGTAGCTTGAAATGAATTCGCTGGGCAATGGGAAGCCGTGTAAGGGAATTTGAGCAGGAGGGGAGAGGCAGAGGAGTAGCGAGGATAAGGAGAGTGTGGATTAAGGCGGGCGGCAGAGTTAAGTATGGATTGGAGGGGGGAGGGAGGGTGCTAGCTGGGAGGCCACTGAGAAGGATGTTGCGTAGTTCTAGGCGGGAGATGAACAAAGGGCATGGACAGATTTTTTGTAGTGTTCATAGCCCGAAGGAATGAACAGCGGATGCGAGAAATGTTTTTAGGTGAGGCGGGAGGCAGCGGTGAGGTTTTGGATGTGTGTGTTTTGGAAAGATAAAGCAGAGTCAAGGATTACCCCAGACAGCGGACTTTGTGGGTCGGTGAGAGAGTTGTAAGAGCCGTTACTGTAATAGAGAGATCAGGGGCAGGGGTAGAGGTAGGATGGTGGAAAGATGAGGAGTTCTGTTTTCTCACATTTAGTTTTAGGAGACGTGATGGAAGAAGGGAGGAATGGAGGACAGCAGTCAGGGGATCCGGGAAGAAGAGAGAGGTGACATCTGGGCCGGAGGGACGATGTAGAGTTGGGTATCGTCAGCATACAGGTGTAATGAAAGCCATTTGAGGCTTATGAGCTGACAGGCCAAGGGTTTGTAGATAGAGAAGAGTCGTGGACCCAGGTACTGACCCTTGGGGGACACCGACAGAGAGTGGCCGGAGGGGGGGAGGAAGGATGGGCCCGAGAATGAGAGGAGAGAATGAGAGAGATCGGAAAGGTCCGATCAGTGACGTAGGAGGAGGAGATCCGTGGAAAGAGCCAAAGATCCGTGATGCCGAGGGAAAGGAGAGGATTTGTTAGCAGGAGGGCATGGTCGACAGTGTAAAGGGAGGACAGGTCTAAGAGGAGGAGCACAGAGTAGTGGAGAAGGCATGAAGCAGGTCTAAGGAGGAGGAGCACAGAGTAGTGGGAAGGAGGGACAGGTCTAGGAGGAGGGACAGAGTAGTGGAGAAGGCAGAGGACTAGGTCTAGAGGAGGAGCACAGAGTAGTGGAGAAAGGCGGGGACAGGTCTAGGAGGAGAGCACTGAGTAGTGAGAAGGCAGAGGACAGGTCTAAAGGAGGAGACAGAGTGTGGAGAAGGGCAGAGGGACAGGTTATGGAGGAGGGAAATGAGTAGTGGAGAGGCAGAGGACAGGTCTTAAGAGGAGGAGCACAGAGTAGTGGAAGATGGCAGAGGACTGGTCTAGGAGGGAGGAGCACAGAGTAATGGAGGAAGGAGAGGACAGGTCTAAGAGGAGAAGCACAGAGTAATAGAGAAGGCAGAGGACAGGGTCTAGGAGGAGGAGCACAGAGAAGTGGCATGAGGCTTTAGCAGTTACTAGATCATTAGTGGTCTTTTGGTCTAAGGGCAGTTTTCTGTAGAGTGGTTGGGTCGGAAAAACTGATTGCAGTGGGTCAAGAAGAGAGTTGGAGGAGAGGTGGGAGGACAGCTGAAGATTACGACGTGGCTGCTCGAGGAGTTTGGAAGCAAAAGGGAGCAGTGAGATAGGGCGATAGTTGGACAGAGAAGAGGGGTCAAGGGTTGTTTTCCCTAATAGGTTTCCCCTAATAGGTTTCTGCTATTTGCCTCAGTCATGCACAAAAGATCTGCTCTCGGGGACGAAAGAGCTGCAGCAGGTGAAGCCCAGGCCCGCCTTCTCTCCGCGACTCTGACCACAGCGCCTCTGACCGCCGAACAATCTAATCCTTAGAAACAAATGGTGAATTGTTTCATCTCAATTTCCGGAGGGCTCCCTAGACTCACAATAAGCTGCTCCGCGGAATGTATGAGCTGATATCTATGGATTTTTCCTTCCCTTACAGTAAATGTATATTGAGTCCGGCTTCGTAGCTCATCCCAGACCTGGCGTTATAAGCAGGCGCGGCTCAATGATGCCGTCTGTGGAGCAGGGAGCCCATCACCATCGCTCCTCACATCGGTGACAAATGTCCTCTCCGAGTCACTCGGCCCTAGACGCCCAGACTGAGGATTCACAGCCGGACGCAGCCCCGCGGAGGACACATCAGCAGTCAAAAGTGCAAAAAATAAGAGCACTGAGGACTTATTATACTAACCAAAAAATGAAATGATTGCTCGCCATGTACTATGCAACAGATTGCAGTCCAATGCCGGAGAAATCCACGATAGCAGAAGGATAGTGATCCAAGGTAGTAGGTAGGACCCCATGAGGCTTGAAACATGTAATGCATGAGCGCTGGTTGACTCAGGGTTGTTTTTTTTTTTGCTTTTATAACATGAACTATTTTTATAGAATTGCTGCTTTGATTTTGCTTTATTTAGGAGTTAGAGCAGATCTTATTTCCTGCTTGTCTACACAAGCTTCTCTATGTTACCGGGCTTTTCTTACTGGCAAAGGTTAACCCTTAGGGCTCTGTAGCCTTGTGCCTTTATACCCCTCCATCTTCATTGTCTCAGCTAGAGCAGAAGCAGAGCTAAAATGTCAGTCATTGCTGTAGAGCCACCCACAGACTGAACAGGAAATGGGAGCCTGAAGCTGTTGAACCTCCCACAGCCTGAACAAGACGTGGGAGCCTAAAGCTGTAGAAACCACCAACAACGCTGAACAGGAAGTGGAGCCTGATGCTATAGAACCGCCCACAGCCTCTGAACAGGAACCAGTGGGAGCCTGAGCTGTAGAAACCGCCCACAGCCTAACAGGATAGAAGCTTGAAGCTGTTTGAAAACCCGAAATGGGAGAGCCTAAAGCGTTAAAACCACCAACAACCTGAACAGGATGTGGGGGCCTGGAAAGCTATTAGAACCACCCACAGCCTGAACAAGAAGTGTAAACCTAAAGCTGTAGAACCACCCACAGCCTAAGAAGGAAGTGGAAACCTGAAAATGTAGAATGAACCACAGCCTGAACAGAAAGTGGGAGCCTGAAGCTGTGAACCATTCACAGCCTGCACAGAAGTGGGTGTGCCTGAAGCTGTATAACATCCACAGCCTAAACAAGAAAGTGGGAGCCTGAAGTTGTAGAAACCGCCCACAAGCACACAAGCTCTGAACCTGGAAGTGGTAAACTGGAAGCTGTAGAACCAACCAAGCACTGAACAAGAAGCGGGGGCCTGAAGCTGTAGAACCGCCCACAGCCTAAACAGGAAAGAGAAGCTTGAAGCTGTAGAAGCGGAAATGGGAGCCTAAAGCCATAAAAACCACCAAAAAGCTGAACAAGAAGTGGAAACCTGAAGCTGTAGAACCACCCACAGCCTAAACAGGAAGTGGGAGCCTGAAGCTGACAGTAAAGTCCAAGATCTGTGAAACAGCAAGGTGAGAGCACACCTTTATAAAGAAAAAAAAATTCTGTCCCTCATCCAGAAATGCTCCCAAAATGCGCACTTTAGGGCGGGGTTTTGCCCCTTTTACAGCACCTAGGGCAGGGTTCTTCAAACTGCGGCCCCCCAGCTTTTGGGAGACTACAACTCCCTTCATGTCCACTGTTAAGAATTATATAAATGCATGATGGGAGTTGTAGTTTCCCAACAGCTGGAGGGCCGCAGTTTGCATTGAGCTGCTGCATTTGGATATGGTGGGGAGTCCAAATCCACCAATCAGTGATTAAACCTGGAGAACCTCATTGTCTCAGCTCCTCCATGATAAATCCTTCATCAGAACAATCTTGCAGAACACACATTTCCATCGATCGTCCCAAGTCTCTATGGGCAGCAACGTCTCCGTAAAATAAACTTCTAATGGCGGCGGCGCTGGCGGTTCCCGCGGTCACGTGACTCCGGTGCAGATTTTCCAGCGTGTTAAAGTTAATTTACAGCTGAACCTGATTACAGCTGCCGCGACGCTTCCACCTCAAAGCCTCAAAGTTCAGCGTCAAACAGATGTGGACAAAACCAGGACGGGGACCGGAGCCATATAAATGATAATGAGGAGGCGGCGGGGCCGCGATAAATGGAAGGCGAAAATTAAACAGATTAAAACATTGACAAAGCTTTTACTTCAGAGCAGAGTCGGGGAGGCGGCCAACAGGAAAGCAATGCGCTCTCGCGTTTCACGCTGGAAGATCAATTCTGCTCAGCAGCTATTAGGCTGCAATGTATCGACTGGGAAGGATCCATAATCCTCCGGCTACTCGCACTTCACTTGTTTGTTGATTCTGGCTCTGGGTTTGTTGATGTAATTAGTCGGCTTCTATATAATATAGGTAAATGTCTGACACCTGGACCAAGGGGGAGAAGAATGGTCGGGGGGACGTTGTATTACGTTGTGTGAGTGAGATGAGGTCAATGCAGCACCTCTTTTATTCCCCCTATAAAACATAATAAATCTGGATGGAGTTTATTTTAAGGGGTTCTCCACTTCGGACAAACCATAGCTTGAGAATGTGCAGATTACAAAGTATCCCAGCAATCAGCTGTGATTTGTGAGGGAAGCTGGCAGAAAGTGTTCAGCTTCCCTGCAGCAGCACTAACAGCCTGAACAGGAAGTGGGAGCATGAAGCTGTAGAATCGCCCACAGCCTGAACAGGAAGTGGGAGCATGAAGCTGTAGAATCGCCCACAGCCTGAACAGGAAGTGGGTGCCTGAAGCATGATAGAATCAACACAGCCTATAAACAGGAAGCTGGGAGCATGCTACGTGTACGCAGAAGCGCCCCTCAGCCGCTGAAAAGGAAGTGGATCCTTAAAGCTGTTGAACCGCCCACAGCCTGATCAGGAAGTGGGAGCCTGAAGCTGTATAAGCGCCCACAGCCTGAACAGGAAGTGGGAGCCTGAAGTTGTAGAACCGCCCACAGCCTGAACAGGAAGTGGGAGCCTGAAGTTGTAGAACTATCCACAGCCTGAACAGGAAGTGGGAGCCTGAAGCTGACAGTAAAGTGCAGGTTCAGTGAAACAGCAAGGTGAGAGCATCCTTTAAAAAAAAAAAAAAAGAATTGGGGCAAATTGAGACACATGGGGAAATTAAGCATTATGACAAGATGATTGTCTATGTAAAGCAGGACAAGACAGGTCTTTCAAAGCAAGAGATGCCCCTTGTGATCATTCTAGTTATAGGTATAGATATGAGGGCCCTGAGGACTCCCTCTACGAAACCAGAAAAATTGTTTTGTTTTGAATTTTGGATAATGACAAATTTAACTTCAATTTGAACGATGAATAAATCAATCATAACCCTAAATTGTGATTAGGGTTATAATAGATAATTTCGCTTTTGTTGAGCTCCTTGCCCAGTGGTGCTCCTGGATCAGCACAGGAAAAGTAACATAAAATATGTACATAGTAACTCTACCTGCAGAATAGTGAGTGCAGCTCTGGAGTATAATAGAGGATGTAACTCAGGATCAGTACAGGATAAGTAATGTATGTAACGTTGACTGCAACAGCAGAATAGTGTGTGCAGCTCTGGAAGTATAATACAGGATGTAACTCAGGATCAAGTACCAGGATAAGTAATGTATGTACAGTGACTGCAACAGCAGGAATAGTGGTGCAAGCTCTGGAGTTTAATACAGGATCTGTAAAAAAAAAAAAAAAAAAAACAATCAGGATCAGTACAGGATAAGTAATGTATGTACAGTGACTCAAACCAGCAGAATAGTGAGTGCAGATCTGGAGTATTAATTACAGGATGTAACTCAGGATCCAGTACAGGATTAAGTAATGTATGTACAGTGACTGCCCCCAGCAGAATGTGAGTGCAGCTCAGGAGGATAATACAGGATGTAACTCAGGATCAGTTATAGGATAAGTAATGGTGATGTACAGTGACTGCACAGCAGAATAGTGAGTGCAGCTCTGGAGGATAAATACAGGATGTAACTCAGGATCAGTACAGGATAAGTAATGTATGTACAGTGACTAGCTCCAGGGCAGAATAGTGAGTGCAGCTCTGGAGGATAATACAGGATGTAACTCACGGATCGTACAGCGATAAGTAATGTATGTACAGTGACTGCACAGCAGATAGTGAGTGCAGCTCTGGAGGATAATACAGGATGTAATCAGGATCAGTACAGGATAAGTATTGTACATGTACAGTGACTGCACCAGCAGACTAGTGAGTGCACTCTTGGAGGATAAACAGGATGTTACTCAGGGTCAGTACAGGATAAGTCAATGTTATGTACAGTGACTGCACAAGCAGAAAAGTGAGTGCAGCACTCTGGAGGATTAGGATAATACAGGATGTTACTCAGGGTCGAGTACAGGTATGTAATGTATGTACAGGACTGCACCCAGCAGAATAGTGAGTGCAGCTCGGGAGGGATAAACAGGTGTAACTCTGGATCGTACAGGATAAGTAATGTCTATGTTACACTGACGCACCAGCAGAATAGTGAGTGGCAGCTCTGGAGGATAATACAGGATGTAACTGAGGATCAGTAAAGGATAAGTAATGTATGTTTACAGTGATGCACCAGAGAATAGTGAGTTGCAGCTATGGAGTATGTACAGGATGTTAAACTAGGATCAGTACAGGATAGTAAAGTATGTACACAGTGACTGCACCTGCAGAATAGTGAGCAAGTCTCGGTGGTAGAATACGGATGTACTCAGGATCAGTAACAGGATAAGTAATTCTGTATGTACAGTGACTGCACCAGCAGATAGTGAGTGCAGCTCTGGAGAATAAGTTCCAGGATGATAACTCAGGATCAGTTCTGGTTAAGTAATGTATGTAAACAGAGACTGCACCAGACAAGAAAAGTGAGTGCAGCTCTGGAGGATAATTACAGCTGACTGTATAGGTCAGTACAGGTAAGTATTGTATGTATACAGTGATGCACCAGCAGAATTAGTGAGTGCAAGCTCTGGAGGATAAAAAAATTACAGGATGTAAACTTAGGATCAGTTAAGGATAAGTAATTGTTTGTATACAGTGACTGCAACACAGAGAATAGTTGAGAGCAGCTCTGGAGTAGTATAATTCAGGCTGTTAATTCTGTGTTCAGTATAGGAATAGTTATATGTAAATTGTACACAGTGACTGCACCAAGCAGAATAGTGAGTGCAGCCTCTGGTGGATAATACAAGGATGCAAAAAATCAGGATCAGTAAAGGAAAAGTTACTGTGTGATACATGACTGCCACCAGCAGTAATAGTGAGTGCAGCTCTGGAGGATAATACAGGATGTATTTGGACAGTACAGGGATTAAGTAATGTATGTATACTGTGACTGCACCAGCCAGAATAGTGAGCGCAGCTCTGGAGTATAATACAGGTGTAATTCAGGATCAGAACAGGATAAGTACATGTATGTACACAGTGAGCTGCCACAGAGAATAGTGAGTGCAGCTCTGGAGGATAATACAGGATGTAACTCAGGATCAGTACAGATAAGTAATGTGTGTACTAAAAGTACTGCACCAGCAGAATAGTGAAGTGCAGCCTCTGGGAGGATAATACAGGATGTAACTCAGGATCGCAGATTAAGGATAAGTTAATGTATGTACAGTGGACTACACCAGCAGAATAGTGAGTGCCGCTCTGGAGGGGATAATAAGGGATGCAAATCAGGATCAGTAAACAGGATAGTAATGTATGTTTACAGTGATTGCACAGAGAATAGTGAGTGCAGCTCTGGAGGATAATTACAGGATGTAACTCAGGATCTAGTACAGGATAAGTAATGTATGTACAGTGACCTGCACCAGCAGAATAGTGAGTGCAGCTCTGGAAGTATAAACAGGATGTACCTTAGGATCAGTTCACAGGATAAGTTATGTATGTACAGTGTCTGCACCATCAGAATAGTGTGCGCCAAGCTCTGGTGGATAATACAGGATGTAACTCAGGATCAGTCATTACAAATTATTAGAATGCAAAAATTTTTTCCATTTTTTTTGTCAAATGTTTCAATTGCATGTATTTTTCTACTAGAACATTTTCGACTGTTATTATAGCTGAAAGCTGTTTATTACAACCTTGATGCATTTTATACTTTCTCAACCTTCCCCTATAATTAGCTTCAGATTGAGCAAAGCATTTTGGGATTTTTAAGTAATCAAATTATATGGTTTTTTAAATACTCCTAATATCAGAGCAAAACAGGAAGGATAAATCATAGCAACTTAATAAGCTTGAGAGCTAACTGCAGGAAACGATCACCACGGGTTTCACATTCAAGGGAATTTTGCGGCCAGACTGTAATGACTTGATGCGGTATATTACTGCCAAAATTTATGTCGTTCTTGATGTAGTGCGCACATTATAGAAATCTGAATTCAGTACAGGTAAAAAGTCCAACTTGTAACATGACTCCGAAAATGTTCTGCTAGTTATAGACTATGTTCAGTCCCAGCTTTTATTTAAAATGAATCTACATAAACTATTGAATAACTTTGTAAATACATGATATTACACCCTGTATTATACTCCAGAGAATGCACCACTATTCTGCTCCGGCTGCAGTCACTGTATACATACCATTAATTATCGGTGTACTGATCCTGAGGTACATCCTGTACCTTATCTCCAGAGCTGCACTCAGATTTGCTGGTGCAGTCCACTGTACATACATATACTTATCCTGTATCTGTTACTGGAGTTACATCCTGTATTATCCTCCAGAGCTGCATCAATTTTCTGTCTTTCTGGTGCAGTCACTGTACATACTTTTCTTACCTGTACCTGATCTCCTGGAGTTACATCACTGTATTTATCCTCAGAGATGCACTCTCTATTTGCTGGTTGCAGTCACCTGTGTACATTACATTACTTTCCTGTATGGATCCTGAGTTACAACCTGTATTTATCCTCCAGAGCTGCACTCCACTATTCTGACTCGTGCACGTCCAATGTACATACATTACTTATCCTGTAAATGAATCTGAGTTACATCATGTATGATCCCCCACAGCGCACTTATATTCTGCTGGTGGTGCAGTCACTGTGTACTTTACATTACTTTATCCTATGTACTGATCCTGAGTGTAATCCTGTATTATCCTCCAGAGCTGCACTCACAATGCTGCTGGTGCAGTCACTGTACATTACATTACTTATCCTGTACTGGATCCTGCATTTCATCCTGTATTAAACTTCAGAGCTGCGCTCACTATTCTGCTGGTGCGTCACTGACATACATTACTTATCTGTTACTGTTCCTGCATTACATCCTGTATTTATACATTTCAGAGCTGCGCTCACTATTCTGCTGGTGCAGTCACTGTACTTACATTACTTACCCTGTTACTTGATTCCTTGAGTTACATCCATGTATTATCCTCCAGAGCTGCATCACTATTCTGTGGTGCAGTCACTGTGGACATACATTTACTTATCCTGTACTGATCCTGAGTGACATCCTGTATTATACTCCAGACGCTGCACTCACTTTTATGCTGGTGCAGTAACTGTGTACATAACATTACTTTATCCATGTACTGATCTGAGTTACCTACACTGTATTATCCGCAGAGCTGCACTACTATTTCGGCTGGTGCCAGTATTGTACATTCATTATTTATCCTGTTACTGATCCTGAGTTTATCATCCGTATATTTTATCCTCAGAGCTGCAATCATCTATTCTGCTGGTGCCAAGTCACTGTAACATTACTTTACTTATCCTGTACTGATCCTAAGTTTACAATCCGTATTATCCACCAGAGCTTGCACTCTCACTATTCTGATGGTGCAGTAACTTGTACATACATTACTTATCCTGTATGGTTCCTGAGTTATATCCTGTATTTACCCCAGAGCTGCACTCACTATTCTGCTGGTGCAGTCACTGTACATACTTTACTTATCTGTACTGATCCTGAGTTACATCCTGTATTATCCCAACAGCTGCACTTACTATTCTGCTGGTGCAGTCACTGGTGTTCATACTATTACCTATCCTGTACTGATCCTGAGTTACATCCTGTATTATCCTCAGAGCTGCACTCACTATTCTCGCTGGTGCAGTCATGGTACATACATTACTTATCCTGTATTGATCCTGAGATACAATCCTGTTTTATACTCCAGAGCTGCCACATCACTATTCTGCTGGTGCAGTCACTGTGTACATACATTACTTATCCTGTACTGATCCTGAGTTACATCCTGTATTATCCTCCAGAGCTGCACTCAGTATTCTGCTGCTTCAGTCACTGTACACAGTCATGGTCTGACGATGTTAAAGTGCCGTTGGATCTTGGACACTATTTTAACATTGCTGTGTAGACATAGCCTAACAGTATGATGGTAATGATATGTGGCGGTATTATTTTTTCTTTGTATATTGTTGTTATTGGTAACATCAGTCTTGGCATACTGGTTTGGTCAGTAATACTATGATAGTATTAGTCCCTAAGTAGTGGTGACGTGTGGTGGTGATGTTGTGGTAATTTTTGGCCCTTGTAGACCAGCACAACAGAGATAACGTCAATTCAACTGTACAGTGTAAACTCCAACAACAACTAAACTCAAAACCAATGGTGCAATTGTATTTTGTATCTCGTTTACCCCACAAAGATTTTTTGGGGAGGTGGCCCATGTATTGGGCCCTGAAACTTCTGATGGCGACTCCTCCAGTATCATAAACTGTGCATGGTAGATGAGGCCAGAAAGCTTTAAGTCGCACATGTTCCCTGTAGCCCAGAACAACAATTCTGTGTACAGTACAGACCCATAGTTTGGACACACCTTCTCATTCCCAGAGTTTTCTGTATTTTCATGACTATAAAAATTGTAGATTCACCCTGAAGGCATCTAAACTATGAATTATCACCTGTGGAATTATAGACTTATCCTAAAAGTGTGAAACAACTGAAATCTGTCTTATATTCTGGGTTCTTCACCTTTTGCTTTGATTACTGCTTTGCACCCTCTTGGCATTCTCTTGAGGAGCTTCAGTCGCCTGAAATGGTTTTCCCTTCACAGGTGTGCCCTGTCAGGTGTAATAAGTGGGATTTCTTGCTTATAAATGGGGGTGGTTGGGTGGCATCAGTTGTGCTTGGTCAGAAGTAGGTGGATTACACAGCTGATAGTCCTACTGACTGGGACTGTTAGATATTTTATTATGGCAAGAAAAAAAAATAAGTCAGGAAGTACAGAAAAAACAACGAGAGGCCATCATTACTGTAAGAAATGAAGGTCAGTCCCGGAAAAATTGGGGAAACTAGTTGAAAGTGTCTCCAAGTGCAGTGGCCAAAAACCATTTCAAGAGCTACAAAGAAACTGGCGCCCATGAGGAGGCCCCCCAGGGAAGAAAGAGCCAAGAGTCACCTCTGCTGCGGAGGAGAAGCTCATCCGAGTCACCAGCCTCAGAAATCGCAGCAGCTCAGATTAGAGAGCAGGTCAATGCAGCACAGAGTCCTAGCAGCAGAACATATCTTACAACAATGTTAAGAGGAGACTGTGTGCAGCAAGCCTTCATGGGTTAAAATTGTGTAGGAAAACCACTGCTAAGGACGGGCAAAAAGCAGAAGAGAGGATACAGGAATGGACATTAGACCAGTGGGAATCAGTGCTTTGGTCTGAGGAGTCAAATTGTAGTCTTTGGTTCCAACCAACGTGTCTGTTGTGCGTGACGCAGAACAGGTGAATTCGTATAGGCCCGGGTCCCCACCGTGAAGCATGGAGGAGGAGGTGTGATGGTGTGGGGGACCCTGGTTCCCACCGTGAAGCATGGAGGAGGGGGTGTGATGGTGTGGGGGACCCTGGTTCCCACCGTGAAGCATGGAGGAGAAGGTGTGATGGTGTGGGGGGTGGGCCTGGTTTCCCACGTGTAAGCATGGAGGAAGAGGGTGTGATGGTGATGTGGGGGGGGGCACTCGGTCCCACCGGTGAAGGGCATGGAGGAGGAAGGTTGTGGATGGTGCGGGGGGCCTGTTCCCACAGTGTGAAGCATGGAGCGAGGAGAGGGGGATGGTGTGGGGGGGGCCTGGCTCCCACCATGAAGCATGGAGGAGGAGGTGTGATGGTGTGGGGGGGGGCCCCTGGTTCCCCACCCTGTGAAGCATGGGTGGAGGAGGAGGGGCGTGATGGTGAGGGGGGGCTGGCTCCCCACTGTGAAGCAATGCGAGGAGGACGGTCTGTAGGTCGTTGATTGTGAGGGGGGGCCTGGTTCCCAACGTGAAGCATGGAGGAGTGAGTAGGTGTGAGGGTGTGGGGGGGGCCTGGATCCCAACGTGAAGCATGGAGGAGGAGGTTGTGATGGTGTGTGGGGGGGGCGCCTGGCTCCCACCGTGTTGAAGACAGGAGGAGGAGGTGTGATTGGTGTGGGGGGGCCTGGTCCACCGTGAAGCTGGCGGAGGCAGGGGGTTGATGGTGCCGGGGGGCTGGTCCCCACCGTGAAGCATGGAGGAGGAGGTTCGTGATGGTGTGGGGGGGCCTGGTTCCCACCGGAAAGCATGGAGGAGGAGGTGTGATGGTGTGGGAGGGGGCTCCTGGTTCTCACCGTGAAGATGGAGGAGAGGTGTGATGTGTGGGGGGGCCTGGTCCACCGGTGAAGCATCGGAGGAGGACAGTTGTGATGGTGTGGGGGGGGCCTGGTTCTCACGTGAAGCATGGAGGAGGAGGACTGATGATTGGTGTGGGGGGGCCTAGCTCCCACGTTGAGCATGGAGAGGGGAGGTGTGATGGTGGTGAGGGGGCCTGGCTCCCACCGTGAAGCATCGAAGGAGGAGGGTATGTGCATGGTGTGGGGGGCCTCGGGTACCCACCGTGGAAGCATGTCGGAGGAGGTGGTGTGATGGTTTTGTGGGGGGAGGGGGCTGGCTCCAACCTGGGGAAGCATGGAGAAGAGGACTGTGATGGTCGATGTTTGTGGGGGGGCTAGTGGTCACCAACGTGTGAAGCATGGAGAAGGGAGGTAGTGATGGGCTGTGGGGGGGCCTGGCTCCCACCGTGAAGCATGGAGGAGGAGGTGGGATGGTGTGGGGGGGGCCTGGCTCCCACCGTGAAGCATGGAGGAGGAGGGGTGATGGTGTGGGGGGGCCTTGTTCCCACCGTGAAGCATCAAGGAGGAGGAGGAGGCGTGATGTTGTGGGGGGGCTGGTCCAACCGTGAAGACATGGAGGGAGGAGGTGTGGATGGTGGTGGGGGTGGCCCCCTGGTTCCCCACCGTGAAGCATGGAGGAGGAGGGGTGATGGTGTGGGGGCGCCTGGTCCCCACCGTGAAGCATGGAGGAGGAGGCGGTGATGTGGGGGGCGACTGGTCCCCCCGTGAAGCATGGAGGAGAGGGCGTGATGGGCTTAGATGGGGGGGGCTTGGTTTCCACCGTGAAGACATGGAGGAGGAGGAGGGGTGATGGTGTGGTGGGCCTGGCGCCCACCGTGAAGCATGGAGGAGGAGGAGGAGGTGTGGGGGGGCCTGGTTCCCACCGTGACGCATGGAGGAGGAGGTGTTGATTGCGTGTGAGGGGGGGCCTGGTTACCCACCGTGAAGCATGGGGAAGAGGTTTTGTGATGGTGTGGGGGGGCCTGGTCCCCACCGTGAGCGTGGAGGGGAGGGTGATGGCTGTGGGGGGGCATGAACTCAACCGTTGGAGTGAAGCATGGAGGAGGAGGGGGGGTGATGGTGTGGGGGGGCCTGGCTCCCACCGTGAAGCATGGAGGAGGAGGAGGTGTTGTGATGGTTGATATGTGGGGGGGCCATGACTCCCACGTGAAGCATGGAGGAGGAGGTGTGTTGGCTTGTGGGGGGCCTAGGTCCCACCAGTGATGCATTGGAGGAGGAGGAGGGTGTGATGGTGTGGGGGGGCCTGACGTCCCACCGTGAAGAATTGAGGGAGGAGGTGTGTTGGTGTGGGGGGGCCCACCTGGTTCCAACGTTTAAAGCATGAGGGAGGAGGTGTGGATGGTGTGGGGGGGGCATGGTTCCCAACCGTGAAGCATTGGGGAGGAGGCTGTGATGGTGTGGGGGGGGGGGGCTGGCTCCACCGTGAAGCATGGAGGAGGAGATGTGATGGTGTGGGGGGGCCTGGCTACCACGTTGAAGCGATGGAGGAGAGGAGGAGGTTGGGGGCGGCCCCTGGTTCCCACCGTGAAGCATGGAGGAGGAGGTGTGATGGTGTGGGGGGGCTGGTTCCCACCGTGAAGCTTGGAGGAGGGGAGGAGGAGGTGTGTGATGGCTGTGGGGGGGCCTTAAAGGGAGTTAACTCCAAAACGTTGATACTTGCTATCGCAACAAACTCGACCTCAGTGAAGACCATTGCGTGGTGATCAGCCTGGTGTAACAGGGGCCGAATACGAGCGCGCGCGCAGGGACCTGGTATGACTCAAACCCACGTTGAAGCCATGGCACGGCAGGAAGACTAGGTCACGTGATGGTCCACCGACTCCCAGGGGAAGAAAGGGCCTTGGCTTCCCACCCACGTTTTGAGTCTTGTGAAAGAACGCGGGGGATTGGGAGGTGTGGGGGCATGTCAACATTATATGTTACTGGCAAAGCCAGTTTACAAGACAATATTGCAAGCAACAATATATAATTTCTAAATAATACCGCACCTATCACTACCTTTTACGGACTTGCACCACCATAATGTTATTGACTAAACCAGTATACCAAGACTATATCGCAAACAACAAACAATATACAAGCACCTAATAATTCCGCCACATCATCACCACATATCTCCATACAGTGACCCTAAAGTGGGAGATACCAGGTACACAGATGCTTTGCAAATAGTTTACTTACATTCAGGGACCCACAGGTGACGTCTTTTCTGAGGGATGTCCGGTTAAATTTCCCTTTTCTTCTCTATTGGGGTCCAGACCTCCATGATGACTTCCTTCGTTCCACTACTAGTCCCTGACAGAATTTACAACACACACTGAGAATCCTCACGTTTTTAAATATGTCATTTTCCCAACGGGAGTGCCCCTCCTCCCATGTACAAACTCCCCATTGATATTGGCCAAATGGTTAATATAATTACCTCTGGTAATTATGGGGCTCCCCTCAGTCGGTATGCGAGGTTACAACGGGGCCCCTGGGAGGTTGGTAGCTAGGTAGCTTGGGGAGACGTAGGCAGCTTCAGGCCAAACGGGCGGTTAGCTTAGGGTTCCCATGTAGGTACATTGGGGGCTCCTGTAGACCTTAGGCCCACCCCATGTAGGTAGAATAGGGCCCTCCTGTAGATCAGGGCCCCTTGTAGCATGATTGTCCCGACCCTGGAGATTAGGCCACCCCTTTGTAGCAGAATAGTCCGCTACCTATGGCGAATTAGGCCCCTTGTAGCAGAATAGTCCGCCCACCTGGAGATGTTGGCCCCCCTTGTAGGCAGAATAGTCCGCCCCTGGAGATTAGGCCCCCCTTGTAGGCAGAATAGTCCGCCCCTGGAGATTAGGCTCCCCTTGTAGGCAGAATAGTCCGCCCCTGGAGATTAGGCCCCCCTTGTAGGCAGATTAGTCGCCCTGGAGATTAGGCCTCCCTTGTAGGAGAATAGCCCGGCCCCTGAGATTAGGCCCCCCTTGTAGGCAGAATAGACCGCCCCTGGAGATTAGTCCCCCCTTGTAGAGCAGAATTAGCCCCCGCCCTGGAGATCTAGGCCCCCTTGTAGGCAGAATAGTCCGCCCCTGGAGATTAGCCCCCATTGTAGTCAGAATAGTCCGCCCACTGTAGATTTGTTTGGGCCCCCTGTCCTTGTAGGCAAGAATAGTCCGCCCCATGGATTTCAGGGCCCTTGATTGCATAATAGTCCCCCCCCCTTAGACAAATAGTTCCCCCCCAGTCATGGGGCCTCTGTTAGACCAAATATTCCCCCCCCAATCTTGGGGCCCCCTGTAGGCATAGTTCCCCCCCCCCCCGAGTATTAGGGCCTCTGTGGGCATAGTTCGCCCCCCTCCCCAGTATCAGGGCCCCCTGTAGCCCTGTAGGTATAGTTTCCTTCCCCACTATCAGGGCCCCCTGTAGGTATAGTTGACAACAACCTCCCGACGTTTTATCGGAGGCCCCCCTGTAGGTATAGTTCATCTTCCCCCTCCTACCCCAGTATTAGGGGCCCCTGTAGTATTAGTTCTGTCCCCCCTCCCAGTTTCAGGGCCCCCTGTAGGTTAGTTTCCCTCCCCCACTATCCGGGGCCCCCTGTAGGTAAAGCTTCCCCGAACCCCCTCCCCCAGTATCAGGGCCCCCTGTAGGTATAGCTTCCCCGCTCCCCTCCCCAGTATCAGGGCCCCCTGTAGGTACTTGATTACCTTGCCGCGCTCCCCCCGGCCCCAAGCCTGCTGCATTAGGCTTGGGGTCGAGAACAGGAAACTCGGCAGGCGGCGCGATGACGTCGCTTCCGCCGCGCCGCCTGCAGAGTGATGTACGGCAGGGGCAGGGATGCGCACAGCCTCTCCCTGCTCCGCCGTTCATCTCAATTGTATGCGCTTCGCACGGACGCGCATACAATTAAGAGAGAGCCTCTGTGAAGCAAGGGGGCGGAGCCTGCCGGCAGCGGCGGGCCCCCCTGACTTCACAGACCGCCCAGGCCCATTAGAGCAGTACCGGTTGTACTGCCCTATCGGCGGCCCTGCCGGGTGAGGAATAACACCTCGCCCCACAGACAGCGCCCATCATACGGCTCTATTTGTTAAAAATATAAAAAGTTTTTGAACATTTAGAAAAAATTAGCATTTTAAAAGTTTAAAAATGTCCGCTTGTAAGACAGACAGCTACTGTAGGTTGGCGTCATTTTTTAAATGTCTTTTTATTTTTTTACCATATTAGGATGCTACGAGATTTAGTAGCAATTGTTCAAATTTTTAGGAAAAGTTGTAAAACAGAATTTTTTAGGGATCAATCCGGTTCTGACATGGCTTTGAGGGGTCTGTGTGTGAGAAACCCCCAGAAAGGGGGGGGTGGCGTGATTTGCAACCAAGGAAGATGGCTGCTTGATCTACTGGCTCCTGAGCCTCACTGATAAAATTTGGGGCAAATCCTATCCATTTTTTTCCATGGCGCCGAGGCTGTGGGACGGAGAATGTACCACAGTTGCAAGAGGCACCGTCGGCTCTCAGCGTAGCTCTGCTGGTCCTATATTTCGGTACCTATGCTGGGTACTACCGCCGCATGGCCCTGCCCAGAAGACGGGGAGCTCAGGGTCCTTTGGTGCAGGATCCGCAGCGCGTTAAGCAGCAGCACGTACTCACCCGTCATGGACTTCCGGTGGCCTGGGGACACTGCAGGCGGTGGATCGCGGTCCCCACAACTCACTTCCAGGACCCGGCCGCCGCTAGAAGAGGGCCACTCCTTGCCGCGCGCGCGATCCCGGAAGCGCCGCCATTGTCCACCACGTGGCGCAGATCCGGGTCTTCACTGCCAGCGGAGGCTCCTGTGCGCCCTCCAGCTCCACTCCTGGTGCCGCATCGGCCCTTTGCTTCTCTTGCGCTCCCGGGAGACTGGTCCGACGGGAATTTGGGCGTGCTACTGCGTCTGCAGCAAGGTACTGTGTACACTGCCTCTGACCCCTGCCCGCCTGTGGTCTCCTCTGCTCGGCCTGTGGAACATATAATAAAGGGGATTACTCTCACCCCTCCACAGCGCTTTCTGCCCCCAAGCTCTATACAAAGCTGCCTGAATAACGACAGCCAGAGTAAGATACCGGCACTAATACCCTCGGGGCTATCACAGCTTCTGGGCCCAGCTCACCGCAGGGTGCTCCCCTCTCCACCATTACAGGGCAGAGGCCTGCTGCCCTGGCTGCCGGAATTTGAGGACACACGCTGGCCTGGAAAGGGCAATTCTTTTGCTGCTTCTGATTCATTTTCTCACAACCACCACAGTGAACCCTTGCATGTTGCTCCTTCTCCGCCTTCTCCTGCCACAGTTTCCTCACTGTCAGAGGGGATGATCTCTAAAATGAAGCAAAGACATCAAAGAATGGTTCGTTAAACACACCTCCAGTCTCTCACCCCATGCTACGGCTTGGTCTGTTCCCCCTGAGCTGGGTGCTGTCCACTCTAATGATGATACTGCGCCCTTGGACACCTGGGCCTCATCCTCTGAATCTATGGACGATGCTAGTGGCACCGCTGAGCCTCCCCGTCCAGTACACTTGACTGGAAATCTTATCTCACATCTCTCCCTACTAAGGAGGACTTTAAACAATTAAGCGCTGAAGTTAAAGCCTGTAGGGTTGAGATTGCTGCAGTCAGGCAGCATATAAGACAACTAGCCGGCAGGGTGGAAACTCTTGAAACAGAATACGTTCATTGAGCCAGTGCAATAAAAGCCGTAGCACCTTTAATAATAACTTCATTAAAAATAGACGTTCACCCGTTTACTTATTCACATATGTAGATAAGTAAAGCGTATACTAAGCGTTATCCAGTTGCGGTATGATCTGCCGTTCACAGTTCATTCACGGCGCCGCTCCAAACATGGGAAGCGATGAGACGCCGACAATAGAGCAGGACTGAGTCACCACCTGTTTAGAGATCCACCGTGTTGGGTTTATCAGAAAGGTAGAACTATTGGACAGCAATTGGTATCTTCGGATCTGAAGAGGTATGATAGACAACAAGAAAAAACCCAGACGGTGTTTAGAAGTACGAGAGCTGGCACCTTTGCTTGTCTCAGGTGTCAGAACTGCTCTTCTATCATTAAAGGGGATTCCATCTACCATCCAACTAAAGGGCACACTATTAAAATCAAAGGATTCCACACATGTGACAGCAGTTCCGCCCCCCCCCCCGTCACGCCCCGTATACTCTGAAACGTATAATCGTCCCTTGTGCCTCACATATATATGTGGGGGACAGACATGAGATCTGTCAAGGTTGGACAAATGAAACCGCTCCGCCAATCCGCTACATTTAAGTAATCAATTGGTACAAAAAGGTGAAAGCACTGTTGTTAGAGATGAGGATAACAAAAAGGGTGTTTTGGTGAGACATCAGTGGCTAGACACTTTGCCACGGCTAATCATGGGATATCGGAATTGAAATGGTGTATACTGGAGAAAGTAACATGTGTTGATCAAATGCAATTGCCTGCAAAATTGCTAAAACGGGAGGCATATTGGATTGTATCATTAGAATCACTCGCCCCAAAAGGGTTAAATGAAAACCTTAATCTACGGGTATTTCTTTGAGTCGCCTATGTAAAATGTATCTTTGGTTTATTTTGTTATACAGGTTCATATATTCTGTTAATGGATACTGAAATTCTCTGCTTTGTATAAAGTGTAATGTTTTATTGGTTTTAAATTGTATATAAGTTAGACTAATCCCTGTGATCGATGTGCTTGAGGAAGGGGAGGAGCTATTCCCAAAACGTCACGAGTGACTCGGTCTCTGCGCGATTGGCGGGTCTCATCGCTCAAGTTTGGAGCGGCGCCATGAATGAACTGTGAACGGCAGGTCATGCCGCAACTGGATAACGCTGAGTATACGCTTTACTTATCTACATATGGGACATACTGTGAATCACAGGTGAATGTCTATTTTTAATGAGTTATTATTAAAGGTGCTACGGCTTTTATTGCACTGGCTCAATGAACGTATATTGTGAATGCCTATGTGGGAGTGGAGATCCCTGAATTAAGAGCAGTGCGCGTTATACTTAGCTATAAGAAACAAAAGGCTATATTATACTATAGTCACTCTTGAAACAGTGCATGATGACACTTGCCGATATGTTTCGGATATGCAGCACGCTATGGTGTCGCACGCTAAACTACTGCGTGATACCAATAAGTATCTGGAGGATCTAGACAATAGGGGTCGACGGAACAATAGAAGAGTTAGGGGCCTTCTGGAAGCCACAGGAGATGAGAATCTACACCAGATACTGGAGACTGTCTTTAATGGTCTGCTGGGAGAACCTTCTACTCATCTCATCAAACTGGACCGTGCACATCGCGCCCTTAAACCGAAGGGTCCGGACTCCCGTCCCAGGGAAGTGATCTGCTGTGTACACCATTTTCAATTGAAGGAAAAAAATTATGACCAAGACTAGATTTGTGCGCACAGTGGAGTATCAGGGGGCCCCTCTCCAGTTGTTCCTGGATCTCTCATGGGTCACCCTACAGAAGAGGAGACATCTGAGACCTCTATTAGACACTCTGAAAAATCATAATATCGCGTACAGATGGGGTTTCCCTTTTGCCCTTATGGTGTCACGAAATGGTCGCTCTGTGGTGCTCCGAGACTATGAGGATCTCCCGGACTTTTGTGCTTCCCTGGACATTCCTGTTCCGGACTTGTCTAACTGGGAGCCTGAGGTCCTAACCCCGGCTCCGGCACGGGAAGGGCAACGCGTTCAGTCTAAACATAAAAAGGCGTCATCCGCAAGAGCCAGTGAAGTCTCCCTCCCGACATATGGCTCGTACAGGGACTTGATTACCAGTTGGGAAGGGGGATATTGATGTCTTCTTGTGGGGATATTGATGTCTTCTTGTGGTTTTGCACTTCCATACCTATTTTAGGCGCCTGTCATTGGTCGTATCTCTACTCAATGCCTTTCCGTCTAATGTTTTTTCTCCTCCTAAGTTGCTGGAGAGTGAGTCAGGGTTTTATTAATGTTGATAATCTAAGCTCTATTTTGTAAGGTTGTTTTTGTTCTTACCCTTAGCTCAAATACTTTTAATAAGGGATTGCCCCTTCTTCAATGTCTAGTATGCAGGACATCTTGCATTAGTAATATTGCATCAGTAATTGCTCTTGAGTTCGATTTGGCCACTTTCTGTTACCTTAGGTTGCACTTTGCTGCCCCCTTGAGGCTAGTTCTGATATTTTATAGAAGCTTTACATTTTTTACCAGTTTTCTAGCTTGATTAATATTATATTATTTGCCTCCCCGGAACTCGTATAGTTCTGGTATGTCCTTGATGACAAATTTGTGCTGTTATTTGTTATGTCTGGTCTTCCCCTTTCCTTCTTGTTTCCACAGCTATGTTTGGGCATTCCAGACTTTTCTCCAATCTGGGCTCGGTATGTATTATTAAACCTATTTTGCAATCCGGTTATATAGCCTGTTCACCTTCTGGTTGTCCCAATGGTTAGGATACGCTCATTTAATGTCAAGGGTCTAAATTCCAATGCCAAAAGGAAACTTTTGGCTACTGATCTTAAATGTGACCCAGCTGACATTTGTCTTCATTCAAGAGACTCATTTTAATAAGGAAGGGAACTTCAGTTTTATTAAACACTTGTACCCTACACAGAATGTGGCGTCTCAGGATAGGAAGAAGGCCGGGGTGGCTATTCTTGTTTCCAGGTCCTGCCCTCTGCAGGTTCATACGGTGCGGCCTGATCCTGGGGATAGATATTTGATTCTGGAAGGTGCACTAAATGGTTTGCCTATCACTCTGTGCAACACATATTTGCCGAATGTTGGACAATTATCTTTCCTAAAGCGGCTTTTCCTTCGCCTATCACGTCTACCTTCAGCGCCTATGGTTATAGGAGGAGATTTTAATCTTGTCTTCTCGGAAATATTCGATAAACTCCAATTATCTCAGCACTCTTTCTCTTTCTTTCACTTGTTGTCTCTCCAGGGGCTTCCGCCAACTGATAAGACGGTTCCGCCTATTTGCTTTGTGGCGAATACTTCACCCGTCAGATAAGGTTCATACCTTCTTTTCGAATCCACATCAATCGCATTCTAGAATAGATTATTTCTTTGGTAATGTATTAAACCTACGAATGCTAGATTCAGCAACAGTGGGCTCAATTACATGGTCTGACCATGCTCCAATAAGTCTGGCCCTGAAATCAGGGAATTTCAATTTGAGAAAATGCCACTGGAGACTCAACGAATTTGTGCTTAAGAACCCCCAGATTAGGGAAGAATTGAGACAACACATTCAGGAATTTTTTTAGATTAATTCAGGTTCCGTAGCCTCAACGGCTATTTTTTTGGGAAGCGCATAAAGCTGTTATTCGAGGGAAGTGCATTGCTGTCGGCTCCGGTCTGAAAAAGGACAGAGATGCCCAGAGAGATGCTTGTCTTTCCCAATTAAAGAAATTAGAAACTAAACTAGCAGCGGATCCCACTAAGGTTACTCTGCGGCAGGTCTTGAATCTGTGTGCAAAGTTGAAAACCTTAGCCTTACATACCACTGAAAACTTGTTGGTATTTTCCCGACATAAATATTATGAAAGGGCTAATAAACCCCATTCCTTGCTTGCCAGTATGCTTTGAGACGAGACACTTAAGTCAGCCCCTTACTCTATTAAAAATAGTGCTGGAGTTCCATGTTCGGACCCCGATACTGTAGCCGGT
The DNA here is from genome assembly GCA_025379985.1 of Phyllomedusa bahiana. NCBI lineage: Eukaryota > Metazoa > Chordata > Amphibia > Anura > Hylidae > Phyllomedusa > Phyllomedusa bahiana. The sequence goes on from JAODAL010007436.1 coordinate 27,889, forward strand.
CTATTTCACTCCTTTTTTTTCCTAACTATATAATATCCCAGATCGTCTGATCTCGTTGAGTGGGATGCCCTGCTGCAGGACTTTCTTCTGTCCTGTAATCGCCCAAAACTCAGCGCAAGTGGTGTGGCAAAATTGACTCTCCCGATAACAGAGGAGGAGATTGTTGCTACCCTTAAAGACTTGCCATCAGGAAAGTCTCTGGGACCAGACGGCCTCACCTACCTCTATTTTCAGTCTCAGCTTCTTCCCTATATGGGAGAGGTCTTTAACTCTTTTCTGACCGGCACTACTGTTCCTTCTAAAATGCTCCATTCATTTATCACATTAATTCCTAAACCAGATAAGGACCCCGTGGAGTGCGCTAGCTACAGGCCTATAGCCCTTTTGAATGCGGATTTAAAATTTTTTACCAAAATACTGGCAAACACTCTCCTTTTTCCTGCCGCAGCTTGTACATAAGGATCAGGTGGGTTTGTTCCACGTAGGCAGGGGGGAGACAATACCAGAAGGGCAATCGACTTGATTGATATAATGAATAGGAGGGGAGACCCAATGCTCCTGCTCAGCTTGGATGCCGAAAAGGCTTTTGATCGCCTTAACTGGACCTTTATGTTTCGTACGTTGGAAGCATTCGGGATTAGTGGTCCTTTTATTGGCGCATTCCAGGGTCTCTACTACCACCCCTCCGCTAACATCAGCCTCCCATACGCCACCTCTCAACTGCTTAAAATACAAAATGGGACTAGGCAGGATTGCCCCCTTTCTCCGTTACTTTTTGCACTCTTCATTGAACCTTTGGCTGCTGCAATTCGATTACATGACGATATTAAAGGTGTTCCCCTAAAGGGAAAAGATTTTAAGGTCTCACTCTATGCTGATGATGTCCTCCTTATATTAACTAATCTTATGGTTTTCCTCCCTAACCTTTTGACCAGATTTGGGGTTCTGTCTGGTTATAAGATTAACACATCCAAAACAGAAGCTCTTCCAGTTAATATCTCTAGTGACCAGCTTTCCCTCCTAAAAGCCAATTTTAATTATCGGTGGCAGACCAAACGTTTGCGGTATTTGGGGGTTAATCTAACACCGGCCTATGCCTCTCTTTTAAAAAATAACTTTCCTAAACGATGTATCTGTATGAGACACTGCCCGTCCCTATCCCTATGAAAACTCTTCTCTCCCTGCAGTCAGACTTGATTCATTTTCTCTGGGGCAATAAAAGGCATAGAATATCTCGGAGTGTTCTTCTGGCAAGTAGGGTGGATGGTGATCTGGCAGTACCTGATCTTGTCAAGTATTACTGGGCTGCTCAGCTACGAGCTATACCATCTTGGTCAGCTCTATTTGCTTACTCTAGATGGATTTAGGTGGAAAAGTTGTGGCTGGCCCCCTTTCACCCTAATTCTTTTGCTATGGGCTACCACTTCCCAGAAGTTCAGTGATACTTTATTGCACTCCATGTCCCTTACTAGGGATATTTGGAGGAGATGCCACAAACAGTTTGGGTTATGTTCCGAGCCTTCTTCAATGACCTCATTTTTATTTCATCCCATGCTTTTAGATGGGCGGCCGGATGAGAGTCTGAAGCCTTTGACCAGACATTGTTCCTACTTCGCGGATCTGCTGGACCATCGTACATTAAAATTGAAAACGTTTGATGTGCTGCGGTCTGCTCACAATCTGCCCCCTTCTGCTGCCTATTCCTACTATCCGATTAGACATTTTGTATCATCTATGTTAAAGTCTACTACAGTGTCTGCTCCCACTATCTTTGAAAGGATATGTCGGGCAAGACATTCCACTAAAGGTCTGATATCTTCCATATACACTCACCGGCCACTTTATTAGGTACACCTGTCCAACTGCTCGTTAACACGTAATTTCTAATCAGCCAATCACATGGCGGCAACTCAGTGCATTTAGGCATGTAGACATGGTCAAGACAATCTCCTGCAGTTCAAACCGAGCATCAGTATGGGGAAGAAAGGTGATTTGAGTGCCTTTGAACGTGGCATGGTTGTTGGTGCCAGAAGGGCTGGTCTGAGTATTTCAGAAACTGCTGATCTCCTGGGATTTTCACGCACAACCATCTCTTAGGGTTTACAGAGAATGGTCCGAAAAAGAAAAAACATCCAGTGAGCGGCAGTCCTGTGGGCGGAAATGCCCTTTTTGATGCCAGAGGTCAAAGGAGAATGGGCAGACTGGTTCGAGTGATAGAAAGGCAACAGTGACTCAAATAGCCACCCGTTACAACCCAAAGGGAGGCAGAAGAGCATCTCTGAACGCACAGTAAAGGCGAAACTTTGAGGCAGATGGGCTCAGCAGCAGAAGACCACACCGGTGCCACTCCTTTCAGCTAAGAACAGGAAACTGAGGCTCCAATTTGCCCAAGCTCATCGAAATTGGACAGTAGAAGATTGGAAAAACGTTGCCTGTCTGATAGTCTCGATTTCTGCTGCGACTTCGGATGGTAAAGGGGGAGAATTTGGCGTCAACAACATGAAAGCTGGATTTCCCTCCTTTCCTTGTATCAAAAGGTTCAGGCTGGTGGTGGGGTGTCATGGTGTGGGGAATATTTTCTTGGCACTCTTTGGGCCCCTTGGTACCAATTTTAGCATCGTTGCAACGCCAAGCCTACCTGAGTATTGTTGCTGACCATGTCCATCCCTTTATGCCACAATGTACCCAACATCTGATGGCTACTTTCAGCAGGATAATGCGCCATGTCATAAAGCTGGAATCATCTCAGACTGGTTTCTTGAACAGACAATGAGTTCACTGTACTAAAAGGCCTCCACGGTCACCAGATTTTCAATCCAATAGAGCATCTTTGGGATGTGGTGGAACGGGAGATTCGCATCATGGATGTGCAGCCGACAAATCTGCGGCAACTGTGTGATGCCATCATGTCAATATGGACCAAAATCTCTGAGGAATGTTTCCAGCACCTTGTTGAATCTATGCCACGAAGAATTGAGGCAGTTCTGAAGGCAAAAGGGGGTCCAACCCGTTACTAGCATGGTGTACCTAATAAAGTGGCCGGTGAGTGTATAAACTTCTAATAGCTTCTAATCCTGACTCCCCAATAGTTCATTCGTACATGGCTAAGTGGGAAGAATATCTGGGGCCTGCGCGTCTCTGCGGGATTGCCGGAAGTGGGGTAGTGACACGGCCCCCTACGAACACGGCACGTGCGCCGCGGATTGGCTTCAGCTGGGCTAGGTAAGGGATTCCCTTTTTAAATGAGTACCACACTACAGTTTCCCATACCCCTTGAGGAAGCAAGAAACGCGCGTCGGGGTTACGAGTGCAACCCAAAATACTTCTGGTAAATGTGCTGGAATTTAGTATATGTATTTAACTGCATGGCATCTGCTAACATCCCCGTGCTGGGTTATATATACTTTAGACACCGATCCTAGCGGATGCATATACTTGCATATTTATTAAAGGGGTTTTGCCACAATCTCATTTCATACCTCCTGCATCCAGCTCTTCAGCTCTGTGTGCTCATAAGGGGGCGTGTGTGATTTGCTTGAATTGCATATCATGTGACCCAGCAGGATGACATCACCAGGCCTTTCCTCTCTGTAGTCAAAGGAAGGTATGATTATGTATAGAATTGTAAATAACTACATTGTAGCACAGAGGTAAAACTTTTGTCTCCAGGTACAAGGGTCCACGGTTCAAATCCCTGCAGGAACCAAACCTGTGGATTTTATTTCTCTTTATCAATGCACAAACCTAATTAAGGTTTCTTTTTTAATTTATTTGCACTGTTTGACAAATTACTAATGAGTGCAGAGGATAGCAGTACAATGACAGCACCTGGGGTTTGAACATTCAGTAGCTTCCTGGGAGGAGAGGTGATGTTTGAGCATGTGCGGCCCGGACTGAGGAGCTCTCAGCTCCGGTCGTATCCCCTGGAGACGAGCTGTAAACAATGGATCACTAAAGGAGCAGCTAAAACAAAAACGGTGCAGAATTTTTAATAATGATTAATGGTGAAAATGTTTGTTATTTAATTTACAAACTTCCCACGTCAATTTTACTTCGTGGCAAAACCCCTTTAAGGACTTAGTCATTTACCATTTTGTCAGCATTAGTTATTCGGTTATCTGGCTATGTTACAGTGTGGGGATGTGTGCTGATGCGCTGTATCGTCACTTACAGCTATTACCTGTCTATATATACTAGACCTATTATCCTGTGCTACAACTTTTTGGATTTTGCACTCGTTGGTTTTCTTTGGTGATTCTCTTATCTACACCTAAATGTTCTATGAATTTTAACTTTTGTGCTTTAAATAAAGTGATGTTTTATCCCATACTCTCTTGAGTTGTTTTTGGATTGGGTAAGTGGGAAGAATATCTGGAGTCCCTTGTCTCCAGAGACACCTGGCAAATGATATGGAAGCAGGCAGCTCGTTCGTCTTTATCTTCTCAAACTAAGGAAAACCAGTACAAAATATTAATGTATTGGTATCATACACCTGCTCTTCTACATAGACTTAAGCCTAGCAGTCCGGACTGTTGCTGGAGATGTGGGGATCTGGGTGCGAATTTACAACATGTGTTCTGGGATTGTGGAGGGATACGGCCGTTCTGGTTAACGGTTCAGTCCCTGGTTTGTGATATTATGCAGATTAGGGTTCCTCTTACCCCCCAAAACTTCCTTCTTAATATACCTTATACCCCTCTAGGGCGTAGGATGGGCAGACTCTTCCTATATATATAGTGATGGCTTCTAAATGCCTGATTGCTAAATCTTAGAGACAAGCTTCTATTCCCATGCAGCATGACTTATGTCTCCGCTTGCAAGAAGTTAGACGTATGGAATATCTCACTGCTTTGTCTCACAATCAACTGGAATCTATTGATCTCGTATGGAAGCCATGGGACAGTTACTGTATTCTTAATGACCTATAGTTCTCTACTTAGGTATAACTGGATTGCAAAATTAGTGTTGGGAGCCTCATTTTCCCTTGTGTGTCATGTGTTTGGTCTTTTCCTCCTGTCTTTTTAGTCTATCTTACTGTTTTGCAACTTATTCTGTTTAGTTAGCAGTCTGCTGGACTTTTTTTTACGTATTCCTGAAGATGGTGTAACTGTATGGTAGACTAGGAAGGGGACCTATATATGTCATTGAAACTCATGTGTTTTATACTGCATTTTGTACTTATTAATTTGATTGCATATGATCTTGTTGATCGTTACTTAGCGGCTTTTTCGGTTGTATTTTTGTCTTGTAAAATAATAAAAACTTTCAGTTGGAAAAAAAAGAAAAGAACCTCCCCCCCCCATAAATGCCTCCAACTAAGTAATTACACACCTTAAAGTATTTAAAACCGCATTTAGGAAGTTAACTCGCCCTCCAGGTGTTTCACAGGAGTTAAAGAAATATATCACTTTTTTTTTTTTTTGCAGATTTTCAGTTTGTATCCATTATTTATTGTAAAACAATAGATGTTACCAGAGAAACGTAAATCAATTTTGATTCCCCTGATTCTCGTGATTTTAGAGAGTTTCCATATGTGGCCCTAGTGCACTGCTGGGCTGATCCACAAGCCTCAGAACAAAGGGAGCACCTACTGGACTTTGGGGTCTCATTTTCATTAGGATATTTTTAGACACTATTCCAGGTTTGTGGATACTCTAAGGTGTTAATACTTAATAAACACCCATAAAAAGAACCCATATTGGAAAAAACACCCCTAAAGGAATATTCTCAGAGGTGTAGTCGGTATATGGACCCCACAAGTGTCTCCAGAAGTCACCCCATTTTGCAATCAACAGCCCTCAGGAAATTCATCCAGGGGTATATTGTGTAATTTGAGCTATCAAATGACATGGAAACCTGCAAAAAAGCATTAATGCTATCTACAATACATGGAAAAAAAACTGAGGTTCTTAGTTCACATGTTTTGATCAAAAATGTTTATGCCATCCCGACATTCAACGGGACTTCAATGCGGATGGTCCTACACTGTTCCTACCTCTCTTTTGAGTCCAATTCAGACTTTTCAATTGGGTCATCCAACCTCCATAATCCAGAGAGAAAAAAAAACAGCTTTATAAGCATACCGCACTGGTCTAGTAACCTGTGGAGATGGACGGGGTGCAGAAAACCAAAATGGAGGCATTTTTGATCAAAACATGTGAACTAGGAACCTCAAAGTTTTTTTTTCATGTATTGTAGATAGCATTAATGCTTTTTTGCAGGTTTCCATGTCGTTTGATAGCTCTTTTAGTTGATGGTGTACTACTGATATTGGAGTGTGTGTGTATATGTACCACAGCCATGCCAGTGTACACTGGTGTTCACATTTTGTGTTTTTCAGAAATGTTTTTTGTGCATAACTATATGTTGCATTTGGCATACATTGCTTTTAACTGATACAGGGAGGAGTGCATGCCTCCATTTTGGTTTTCTGCACCCCGACCATCTCCACAGGTTACTAGACCAGTGCAGTATGCTTATAAAGCTGTTTTTTTTTTTTTTTCTCTCTGGATTATGTAGGTCGGATGACCCAATTGAGAAGTCTGAATTGGACTCAAAAGAGAGGTAGGAACAGTGTACGACCATCCGCATTGGGATCCCGTTGAAAATCTGCGATGGCTTAAACATTTTTAATCAAAACATGTGAACTAAGAACCTCAAAGTTTTTTAATGTGTAATTTGGATGCACAGGTGTTACACAGTTTTCAGCATTGGGCCATAAAAATGGTAAAAAAAAAGCAATTCCGCCATTGTTTTTTGAGCTTCATTTCTACAGCGTTCACCGTGTGGGATAAGTGAAAGGATAACTTTACTATGTGGGTGCTACAATTACAATGATATAGATTTTATATTTTATTATTGTTACACAATAGAAATGCGTCTCCATAGCTCACAGCCATAAGTTCTTTATTGTTCTGTATACAGAGCTGATTTAGGGCTTGTTTTTGCGGGATGAGTTGACATTTTCATTGGTTTCATTTGGGGGACACATGACTTTTGATCACCTTTAAATATGTTTAGTGCAAGTCAGGATAAAGAAATACCGCAATCCTGGTAGTGTTTTTTTTACTTTTTATAGCAGTCACCGTGTGGTATAAATGATGTTAGTTTTACTCTGCTGGGTGATGCGTTACAGCGATGCCCAATTTATATTATTTTTTTTTGTTGTTGTAGCGATTACAATAAAAATGTTTTATTATGTAAAACCATATTTATTTTTTAGTATACGGAATTGTGTAAAGGCTTTTTTGCAGGAAAGATTGATATGGTCATTGGTGTCACTTTGGGATTTAGAGGACATTTTGATCGCTGTTTATTTAATGTGCAGCCATTTTTGTTCTTTTTGTAATGGCTTTCATTCTAGGGTTAAAATAAAATGATTTATAGTCTAGGTCATTATACACACAGCCAAACCAAATACTTTGTTAGGTTTTTGGGTGACCAACATGCTGTGTGTCACTGATAATAATAATAATCTTTATACAGCGCCAACATATTCCGCAGCACTTTACAATATGGATGGTATATGTACAGACATTACACATTAAAAGAACTTACAGATGAGACACAAGGTGAGAGACCCTGCTCGCGAGAGCTTACAATCTATTATGTTGTATGGGTGAGGCGAAGGATTAAGAAGTGCTTTACAATGGTCCAGCCATGTTACATAAAAAGGAGGTGTTTACATAAAAGTTGGGTGACCCTGCCACCCTGACAGTACATCTATATACAGATAAGTGCCTGTGAGTGCCCTATTGTTGGGAGGAACAGATAGGTGGGAGTTAGCAATTAGGGATCTTGATATGCCAGACTGAGAAGATGTGTTCTTGGGGCCTTCTTAAAACTGTGAGGGTTGTGAGTGTGCCTGATCGCCTGCGGTAGCATGTTCCAGAGAATTGGTGAAATCTTGGAGATGAGCTTGGGCGGTTTGGATGATTGAGGAGTGTAATCTGATATCATCAGCAGAGCGGAGAACGGGTAGGGTGGTAGACAGAGATGAGAGAGGAAATGTAGGTGGGTGCAACATTGTGGAGAGACCGGGTAGGGTGGTAGACAGAGATGAGAGAGGAAATGTAGGGGGGGTGCAGTACTGGAGAGCTTTATGGGTGAGAGTGATGAGTTTATATTGTATTCTGTACTGGATGGGCCACCATTGCAGTGACTGACACAGGGTAGATGCATCAGTATAGCGACTGGAAAGAAAGACAAGCCTGGCTCCTGCATTCAGGACAGATTGGAGAGGGGAGAGTTTGCAGAGAGGGAGACCGATAAGCAGGGAGTTACAATAGTCAAGACGAGAATGGATAAGAGCAACAATGAGGGTTTAAGTTGTTTCCACAGTGAGAAAAGGACGGATTTTGGAGATGTTCTTGAGGTGCAGGTGACAGGATTGGGCAAGGGATTGGATATAAAGGGTGAAAGACAGATCAGAATCTAGTATAACCCCAAGACAGCGGGCCTGCTGCATAGGAGTTATGGTGGTGCCACACCAGAGGAGTAACTTCAAGCTCTTGGGCCCTGGTACGAAAAGTGAAATGGGGCCCCCCAGTTACCATGCACCATTTACAATGCTAGTATCTTCTTATGTGGCATGAGGGCTTTTAGGCCCCCTCAGGCTGCTGGGCCTGGTAGCAACTGCTACCGCTGCACCCCCTGTAGCTACGCCCCTGTGCCACACACTGAGACAGAAATAGCAGGGTAGGGTTGGTTAGAAGATGTCGGAAAGACAAGAAGTTCGGTTTTAGTGAGGTTTAGTTTCAGATGAGAGAGGATATGATGTCAGAGACAGCGGACAGATGGTCACTTTTTAGCATGGCAGGAGTGATGTCACGGGAGGAGGTGTACAGTTGAGTGTCATCAGCGTAGAGACGGTACTTGAAGCCAAATCTGCTGGTGGTTTTCCCAATCGGGGATGTGTAGAGTGAAAAAAGGAGAGGACCTAGAACCGATCCCTGAGGAACCCCAACAGCAAGAGGAAGAGGAGAGGAGGTAGAACCGGAAAATGAGACACTGAAGGAGCGGTAGGAAGAGAACAAAAGAGAGAACGGTGTCCTGGAGGCCAGTGGCGCTGAGCATGTTGAGGAGAAGGTGGTGATCCACAGTGTCAAACGCTGCAGAGAGATCCAGAAGAAGCAACAATGAGTAGTTGCCTTGTGATTTAGCCGTGAGGAGATCATTAGAGACTTTAGCTAGAGCATTTTCTGTGGTGTGTAAAGTGCGGAAACCTGATTGTAGAGGATCGAGAAGAGAGATAGTAGAGAGAGAACTGACTAGGCGAGAGTAGACCAAGCGTTCCAGGATTTTAGAGATAAAGGGAAGGTTAGAGACTAGTCGGTAGTTGGCAGCGCAGGGGGTCCAGAGTGGGCTTTTTTAGTAAAGGTGTTATGATGGCATGTATAAAGGAAGATGAAAAAATCCCAGTAGAGAAAGAGAGATTGAACATTGCAGTAAGGTGAGAGATGATAGCTGGAGAAATGGATTGGACTAGGTGGGAGGGAATGGGGTCATTAGAGCAGGTTGTGGGGCTTGCAGACAGGAGAAGCCTGGATACTTCTTGTTCTGTTGTTGGGTCAAGGGCTGAGAGCAGGCTAGAGGATGTACCGGAGGGGACAGGATGGGTATTAATTGAAGATTGAGATGCAATGTTTTGCCGGATACTGTCAATTTTGTCTTTGAAGTGAGTGGCCAGGTCTTCAGCACAGAGGTCAGTCACCAGGGCCTGAGCTTTTGGGCTGAGGAGGGAGTTGAAAGTGTCAATGTGTTTTGGGTTGTTGTGTCGTGTTGAGATGAGAGAGGTGAAATATTTTTGTTTGTTGCAGTGAAGGGCGGTGTGGTAAGTCCTGAGCATGAATTTATAGTGGAGAAAGTCTGCAGGTAGCTTTGAATTTCTCCACAGTCGCTCGGCACACCTGGAACATCGCTGCAGAAAGCGAGTCTGAGGCGTGTGCCATGGCTGCGGGTATCTGACTCTGCTGGTGCAGTGTCTGAATGGTGCCAATATGTCCAGGGTAGTTGAGAGAGTTTCATTATATTGTTAACAGCCAGTTCAGGACAAGAGATTGGGGGCAGTGAGGACTGTATGGTGTCTGTGAATTCCTGAGTGTTCATGGAGAAAGTGTTTCTGGATGAATGATGGGCAGGTGTGTCCAGAGAAGGCTGAGAATTGGTGATAGAGAAGGAGATAAGGTTATGGCCAGAGAGAGCATAAGGAGAATTAGTGAGGTTAGAAATTGATGAGTGACTGCAGCATACCAAATCAAGAGCGTGTCCTTCCTTGTGGGTGGAAGAGTCTGTAAATTGCTAGTGGCCAAGGGAAGATGTTAGTGAAAGAAACTGAGAGTCAGAAGGAGTCATAGCGTTGTCAATGGGGATGTTGAAATCACCCATGATCAGTGTGGGTATTTCGGTGGAAAGGAAGTGAAGGAGCCAGACAGCAAGATGATCCAGAAACTGGCGTGGTGAGCCGGGGGGGGGGGGTCTGTACAGAACCGCGATTCTGAGGGAAAATGGCTGAAAGAGTCTTGGAGGTGTGGAACTCAAAGGAAGGGAAAGTGAGGGAGGGTGCAGGAGGAATGACCTGGTAAGTGCAGTGTGGAGAAAGGAGTATGCCAACTCCTCCACCCTTCCTGTTCTCAGGTGTGGGTGAAGTGTAGGCCACCATAGGTGAGGACAGCAAGGGAAGCGGTGTCAGAGTGCTGGAACCATGTTTCAGTGAGAGGTAGGAGATTAATGACTTAGGGAGGAACAGGTCATGAACAGCAGTGAATTTGTTAACAGATCGGGCGTTCCACAAAGCACATTTAAAAGTGGCAGAAAAAGACATACAATGAATAACAAGCAGGTTAGAGGGGTTTCTATGGGAGGCAGAGGAGGAGGTGGGATGAGCAGTAAAGGAGGGTGGGCCGGGGTCATGAGAGATGTCTCCTGCAGCGAGAAGCAGGAGAATGAAAAGTGACAGCAGATGATTCAGTGTTGTGTATGAGCGGTGTTTGTGCAACACTATGGAGCCTGGTGATTTGAGGTAGTTAAAAAGGGAAAACAGTGTGTGGGATGTATACATAGGTGGGTAAAGGAGAGAGGCTGTCACGGTCGGAGAAAGTGGATCCTCTGGACCCCCGCAAGTGATGGCGTTAGCCACACCAGGGAGCGAAATCTAAGTACGTCCCGGTTTTCACCAGAGCCCGCCACAAAGCGGGATGGACTTGCTGCGGCGGGAGTCTACCAGGTCGCTACCCCTGACGTGACTTGCTTGCGGAGGCAGCCGAGGTGTAGTGTGGTACAAAAACGGAAGGCAGGCTCGTAGTCGGAGACAGGCATAAGGTCAGGACAGGCGGCAATGGTTCGTGGTTTTGGACAGGCAGAAGCGCAGGGCAGGTGGCAAGATTTGTGGTCAATGGACGGAGGCAAACGGTACGGTACACGGTAAATCAGAACAAGGCACAGGAACGCTTTCTCTATAGGCAAAGGGCACTAAAGATCAGGCGAGCTTACTAGGAAGAGACAGGCTTAAATAGGGGCAGCGACCGGCAATAGCCAATTACCGGTGCGCTGGCCCTTTAAATTTAACACTGCTGGCATGCGCGCACCCTAGGGGGCGGGACCGTGCGCGCCGAGGGACAGAGACAGCCCGAGCAGGAGCGTGGCTGGGTAAGTGATGCTGGGCACCAGCGGGGGGACGAGCGGGCCCGCGGCCCGACGTGCGGGGACATGGCGCCACTCAGCAGCGGGACACGGATGCGCCTGCGACCCCGGACGAGGGTCGCAGTGGCATCCGTGACAGCGGCGTTGATGTGGATAGCATTTTCAGGGGGTGACACTGGGTGTAGGAAAGGAGGCAGATGGCTACAAGGTAGGTGGCAATAGAGAACATAGTGGATAAGGTGTGTGTTAAAAGAGCAAAATCACAGAAAAATGGGACATGAATTACCAAAAAGTCACAGAGCTACACTTACAGCTTCAAAGGCTGATGGATACACTGAATCCCAGCAGTAGGCGACTCTGGCCCTATTGCTGCATGGGAAAAGATAGCAGGTGCCGTTAATTAATGGGCAAATGCTCTAGGTACTAGTTCACACCAGCATGCAAAAAACCACAGTATAATACAAGGGGAGACTGCTTAAAAATGCAACAATACCAATGAGAATTGCATATGGATAAAGCGATACAGAGGGTAACGCCATCTGTACAGTTATACCATGCTGGGTTTCAGCTTATATCTCCCACAAAAGAATGTATTATACTGTGGTTTTTTGTATGCTGGTGTGAACTAGTACCTAGAGCATTTGCTCATTAATTAACGGCACCTGCTATCTTTTCCCATGCAGCAATAGGGCCAGAGTCGCCTGCTGCTGGGATTCAGTGTATCCATCAACTAATACCTCATATCTTGATATTTTTTCCAGCATGTTATCTTTTTGCCCTAAAATACCGGGGAGCCTAGGGTACAAGTATTTTGTGCAGTGTACCTTCTAAGTGCTGGGCAGCTTGCCCACATTTCTTTTGTGGGAGATATAAGCTGAAACCCAGCATGGTATAACTGTACAGATGGCGTTACCCTCTGTATCGCTTTATCCATATGCAATTCTCATTGGTATTGTTGCATTTTTAAGCAGTCTCCCCTTGTATTATACTGTGGTTTGCATGCTGGTGTGAACTAGTACCTCGCGCATTAGCCCATTAATTAACGGCACCTGCTATCTTTTCCCATGCAGCAATAGGGCCAGAGTCGCCTACTGCTGGGATTCAGTGTATCCATCAGCCTTTGAAGCTGTAAGTGTAGCTCAGTGACTTTTTGTGTGTTAAAAGAGACCAGTTACTCACATAATAGGCGATCCTTCAAGCTCCCTTAAGCTCACTTCTGTCTCATTTCTGTCATATTTCTGATGCTCATGTGTCACTTTCAAATAGTCACTTCCAAATATGCACGACAAAGGGGATTCCCTCCCTCTGTCGTTCCCTTAGCTGGTACAGTTGACAGCGGGGTGTATGATAGTGGATGGTCAGCTGTAATAACCCGCTCAATGTTCATGAAGTACATCTGTTTGCGGCAGCACCTTCCCAACCATGATGTACTGGTCAAATGTCGGTAAGGAGTAAATATGCTTTTAATTAACAATACTTTGCCCAGTCTGTTTTTTGGATGCTCCTGTTCACCTCTCTATGTTTATAATTCATATGCTTAATAAAGTTTTGGTATTTCTATGGATTGTCTGCTCCCATATGTTTTGGCGTAATATTATATTGGGGAAATTACTTGTGAGGCCTTATGAGCCTTAATGGACTTTTCATTGTTTAATCATTGATGAAATCACTACTTGTTTCTGTAGGAAGGACAAAGACAGGAACCAGATGGCTGCCAGGATATTAGAGCTCGCCCTGGAGATAATCTACGTGATCACCGGAGAGGTGAGCGTCTCACATGACATCACTCCTATCTCTATTAATAAGACAGGACATGACTGGAAGGTGAAGGCTCCTTAGAATCTATGTAGTGATCGGGGTCTCCCCATACACAGGATTACACAGTAGTGAAGAAGTTGTCTGGGGAGTGTGTGGCCCCCCGTGTGTCAGGAGGACGGAGCAGCCCCGAGCCTCCACCCTATTCACTGATACAGAAGATCCTAGAGCTGAGCTGCAGGATGACGGAGCTGCTGACTGGAGAGGTGAGCGCTGCTGGGAATGCTGGGACACCCCAAGGGATGAAGTGTCTGGAGGAGAATTGAATTTTTGTCTGTGTCAGGTTCCTATAAGGTGTCAGGATGTCGCCATCTATTTCTCCGTGGAGGAGTGGGAGTATTTAGAGGGACACAAAGATCTGTACAAGGACGTCATGATGGAGGATCAGCCATTCCTCACATCACCGGGTAAGAGGAGACCTCCCTGATTATAGAGGAGACCAGGTGTGAGGGTCACCTAGATCCCCATCATCTGATCATCACACAGAAACAATAGATTTAGTCCCTGTTTTTATGTCTTATAGATGGATCCAGTAGGTGGAATCCCCCAGGGAGATGTTCCCGTCCTCTATATTCCCAGAATGGTCCAGAGGAAGAGAAGAACTTCTCACTGGATGATCAGGTAGATGAAGCTGATATTCCTGGAATCCCTCTATAGATTGCTGTAGTGAAGCTTCACCTAATCTTCTCAAGCAGCAATGGAGTATATGGCGTATCTCATCTTGTTATTGTTGGGAGCGGCTACAAATGTTTTCTGCTTCCATAAAAGATTGTGTAACCTTCCTCCTTGCTGGACTTGCACTTGGCAATGAAGATTCAATGTTGATGAATGTATAGTTCTGGAATGTAAATCCGCCACTAAATAACAGCACAATGCTAGTCAGCTGCCTCTAAAGGTGCAGAATACTGTCTGTGATTCACCACTTATGTATGTTGATGCTATGAACTCACGACTTGGTCCTTGTTGTGCTGTTTCCAAATTAATAGAAGAATGAACATATGTGCACATTTCGGGGTAGAATGTCAGCTGACATAAGGTTGATTTCAGAGGAAGTTTTTATACAGATTGGTTTAGAGGTATAGTAACATAACATCATCATTACTTCACTTTTTTGTTACAGTTTGCAATACCATTTGTTTAATCTTAATGCAATACAATTGGTTACTTCTCATAAACATACTTTTCATACGTAAGCAGTGACCTTTACTTTATCTTTGTTTCGCTTTACTAATAATTAATTTGCAGCATATCACCTGGTAAATGAGACAGTCATTATTTAAGATGAGAAAAACAACTTATCAAACCATTGTTTTAATTATTAACTCCTTAATGACCACCCACTGTCTTTTGACGACGGGCATTTCAGGTCGTTCGTCTGCACGTCGCTGCAGACACCGGAGTTTGCGGCGCCCGGGCGCCGCAGCTGCGCTGGGATCGGGGCTGTACTACACAGCCCTGATCCCAGAGTATCTCCTGAAAGCATCGGGGAGCAGAGGACACCTCCGTAACCCGATGCTTTAACCCTTTGATTGCGGCGGTGCGGTACCGAAGCACAATCAAAGGGTTTCCCCTGCTCTGTCGGGTGATCGGATCACCCGGTGACCCGACAAAGCCCGGGAACAGCTGCACAGTCAGCTCTGGGGACCTAGCGTGGCCCCAGAGCTGTCTGTGTAACAGCCAGTGACATATTAATATGCTAATACATTACTAAGTGTAAAAAAAAAATTTAAAAAAATAACAGTTCTCCCTTCTTGGGAGTAAAAAAAAAAAAGTAAAAAAAAACAACAAAAAAAAAATATTTAATAAAAAATAATTGTGTATAAATTACACGCAAAAAAAACCTACACATATTTGGTATCCACACGACCGTAATAACCTGTAGAATTAATCTAACAAGTTTTATTAAGTGTGAAATGTGAATGGTGTAAAAAAAAAAACCAAAAAATTTTTCAAAATAAAAAAATACTGCAATTATTTATAAGTGAACTTAAACTATTCCCACATAAAGTACAACTTGTCCTGAATAAAACGAGGCCTCATCCAACTGCGTCATTGAAAAAATAAAAAAGTTACAACTGTTGAAATGCAAGTAGGCAAACACTAAAACAATGTTCTGGTCATTATCTACTTTTCAGGCGTTCGGCTTAAGGGGTTAAATACTACAAAAAGGGGTTATTTATTCTTTTTGTTTTGTAAACATAATTTTTATTAAATTTTACAATAACAAAAACATATAATAACTAGTTGAGACACCACTTGATACACAAAGAAATAATATAAGGCATCATTACTACAGATAAGAAAAGTACTAAGCAATGAAAATACAAAATAGCACTAAAGACATGCTTTGGCATCATAATAATAAGGATGAAGCAAAAGACGTCTCCATCTTCACTAAAGAAAGAAAACAAAATATAATAAAGTAACCCCCCCCCCCTCCAAAAAAAACAAAACAACACGGAACAGTGGTACCCATACGCAGTTATGTATAAGAGACATAATCACATACACCTATGTAATCAAGTAAGGTCTGGGATAAAAGGTGAAAACAAATCCTGTGCTGATACAATGCTGCGAGATCGTCACACGGCCCCCGCCCCATAACACCCGAGGGAGAGAAATAGATGGAGGACAAATTCACCCCCAACTCTGACGCACAGTCACCAAGGGAGTATCCAGGGCACGGTGTCAGGATATGGCTGAGGTAAAGCTCCCATGTTATGGGATACAGACATCCAAAGCCCCCAGAGTGCCTGCTAGTCGAGAGGAGAGATACCAGGAGGTGTAAACAAAAGGCTGCATGATCTCCTTGATCTCCTGGGGGGTGTAAAAGTTACCTATGAACTCCTGCCATTTCTTGAAAAATTTAGAGCATTGGGTTTCCTTAGTCCTGATAATGTCGATTCTGTCCATTTCCAGATGATGTTTTACCACCTGGATCACTTCCTGCAATGTAGGGACGGTTGGTTCCAACCATTTGGCCAGGAGGCTTCTTTTAGCCGCTAATAAAAATATGTGCAGAACTGAGTGGTTCCTAAAATGTTGTGGTAAATTATGGAACAGGAGCTGTGTTGGCTCTAAAGTTAAATGACACCGAAACTTAAGATTCAGAGTTTGTATGACTGTCTCCCAGAACTTCATGGTTTCCACACAGGTCCATATACTATGGACAAAATCTGTGCGGGGGGTGCCACACTTGGGGCAGGACGTCAAACGGTCTGGACAAGCTGGAAGGGTGGGGAATATTAAAGCCGTAAATTGCGTAAAGAATGTGTCCCTCCACTTCTCATTAACTATATATTTATGGATCTTCAGCCATCCCTGGAGAATTGTAGAAGAGATCTCCTGGTTAGGGTAGACCTTCTCCCACTTAGCAAAAATGCTGCAAGGCTCCTCGTCTTCTAGGGGTTATTTATTCTTGGGGATGACTCATGAATCTGGGGGACTTTTTAACGGTCGTAGAAGATTCTGAGAATTAAGTAATAGAATTATACAGTAATTATGTACGTCGTCATATATAGACAAATGCATATTATCAGTGTATGAAATTGGAAGGACTAAAGCCAACCAAAAAGAGAACAGGTTGGCCAGATAAGCCTCTTGTGTTTGTTGGAAATTATGAAAAATTTAAGGCTATGTCTCCACTGCATTGGAGAAAAAATGGCCCAAAAGCAGCAGTTTTTTCTCCGATGCAGCATCGTGTTTTTTGTAATGCTTTGTACAAAAACCTCGGTCGCTTCTCGTTTTCCTGATGCCGCCCATACAATTGTATTGTATGGGGAGACGGCAAGAAAATGAGAAGCACTGGCGTATTAAACAACATGTTGTATAATAAGCCCACGGCGAAAGACGAGCTGTGGAGACTGCAGTTCCTCTGTTCTATTGCCGTCTATGGGGCGGCATGAACGATCACATCTTTGGCGCTTTTTTTGGATGATTTTTGCAGTATTGAACAATACTTCAGGATCTGTTATGGCTTCTTCCTTTGCTGGCTGATCATTAACCAATCCAGCATACAGCAGGTACCCAGCATCCTCTATATTCTAAAGTGTAGCCTATATGTGAATGTCATTTAAGGTGCAAAGATGGTGCACCCAAGCTGAGATTGCCTAAAAACCATTTTCCCAATAAGCTCAGTGGGGTATCTACTGAAATGATTGATTGAATGAATGACTGAATGAATGTATAGTTGTGATGCGGCTTAGTGTGACTAATGTGTACTATAAAATAGGATTTGCCTTTTTCCACTTACATCTATGGCTGATATGGTCCTTTGTGTAGCTGGAAGAAAATCAGTGTTAATGAGATACAATTTAACTTTATATCTTTTGTATCTACAAGGAAAGATGCTTATGATTGCCTCTTTGTTCCTGGAGAGAATAAAATCCATAATATTAGTGTGAAAAGAAAAATAAGAAACAATTCCAGTGAAATAGGATTTGTCCACTAGTCAGAGTTCTTCTCTGGACCCATTTCATCCCGATTGTCCTCTGTTGATGTGAAAACAAAGTGTAATAATTTTACAATATCCTGACCTGACATGTTACTGATAACATTACTGTTTGAAATGTCAATCTGTGTGTATCCTGGTCCCATTAGAGGACTAGATAAATGTGTATTATATGCAGGTGGATAGAGTAGATTGTGATGTGGGTGTGTTTGAGGGAGAGGAAAACATGTGTCACTCAATGAAGTGCACTCCTCCGTTGTGGATGACACTGAGACTTCTTCATGGGACTTTACTGGGACAGTATATGTTAAAGGTAAGGATGATACTGGCAATGATAGATCCACTGGTTCTGTGGAACTGCTGGCTACTGTATGTTGTAATTGAGAAAAGTGTGGGTCTTCCTGAGTGACATCCTGTCCTATGGCTACAGAAATGTTCCTGTATAACTGGGGAAATAATTTATGCCATAGACATGTAAACTCATCATCATCATCATCATCATCCTCACAATCTGTATCGCTAATTAACCTTAGACTATCAGCAGTTTTAACCGTAGCGACAGGTGTTGTAAAGGTTTGGTGATTGTGTGATTGAGATCTGACTTCATTTAACCATCTTAACAACATTTCCCTATTGTCAGGATTTTCACAGCATAAAATTATTTGATATAACCATTCCTATTCTAGACCATCTCTCCATGCCTCCCATATAGTATTTGTATCTATACCATATGCTCCTAGCATATGTTTCACAGGACGACTTATCACTTTCATCAGTATATAGAACATACTTGTTCTCTAGCTGGGGTTTTCTGGGTTTCAAAACTTCTCTTAAAGATACCACATCCCCTATTATTCCCTTGAAGTCCTTTTTTCACTAGAGAAAAGTATGGGTTTCGTCAAACCGGCCACGGACCATCTATATACTCTTCACTGAGCACCCCGTCCTCAGCGGAACACTTATTAACTCTCTATACACTATATAACCTTTAGGGATTTATGGAGAGGCAAGTTTACCTTAATAGTTAAAACACAACAACTTCAAGATTGTCTATATGCAAATTGCAAATCAACTTATACTTCTATGCAAGCCTCCAGGTGATAAACCCATTATACTTAACAGTGAGGTAATATTCATAAATCAAGAACAATATATATTACTTAAACTGATACTTTATCCTTATAAAACACAACAATCTGTATAAAATGTACTTAATATGACATTAAATTATCTCACCACAAGATGGCAGGCGCCTATTACCTATAAAAATCACAAAAAACAACCACACACAGAGATACCAAACCGACATACCTAATCAATAACTTAATAATAAGTTTACTTAAGTCCTAAATCAAATATGACAAAGAACAAAGACCTCTTACCAACTTAATATCAACTTAACTTATCACTCTAAACTCCACACAGTATTCTTATATTCTTAAAATTACTTTAAAAGTAAAACAATACTATAATACTAACGTGATACGTGGAAGAATGGAGATAAGATATCTGCTTACAAGATAGTGACAGGTCTTTAGATACAACTGGAAAGGAGAAAATGGATTCTCTGGGGAAGAAACCTCACCCGTGCGCTCTGTCCAATTCTCCCGTCCAGATGCATCTAGACACGTGACCCGTCTCCTCCTCTTGCGTGAGATATCCCGGAACGAGCCCCCAAATGTTGCGGCAGCTTTTGCCTATCAAGTAAAACCTTCTTCCACGATCGAAAATAAAGAAACAGTGTACACTGGATTCTTAGATCAAATCAGATAAGAACAATTTATTAATCCTCCATAGCTCTTTTTATATGGTTAGGTGATGAGATGATTTCACTTCTAACCAATCACAGATAAGCCAAAATCTTATAGGATGTACATTTTAGACCAATCAGAACAGATAACGTCATTACTCATTAGAATCTGCTGACCAGCTCATTACATGTTATAATGATTAATTTGAAATACATTTCACCTAGATACAATTCCTGCATCTGGGACATTTTGGGTCAATCTGACCCTCAAATCTGTTGTTGAACAAACACTATGCCTTCTAAAGTCAATAGCGTGATGGTCTAACTAAATAACATGTTTTTATACTGAAGTCAGCTTTTAAAGACTGTCAGAATTAATGCATTTGATTTAGTATAGCTAGTTAAAATGGTTGACAATTCTTAAAATGGTTACCTTAATTATCAATTCATATGACAGTTATCCCTATTCCACTTCAAAAAGAAAAGCGCCGAAGATACGATCGTAAAAGTGTGCAGTGTAGACATAGCCTAAGACTGAAGAACTAAGAAATTTTTATCTCTATATCCAGGGTGGATTTGATTTAAATCTAACTGATTTAAATCACGATTTAAATCACGATTTAAATCACTAGTCAGTAAGGCTTGATTTAAATCAGTGATTTAAATCAAAGTTTCTACCTAAACTAGTTCTTGCTATTTTAACATGCAAGTAGATGAAGATTTTTAGAATCACTTTTTATATTACTTTTTTCTCCCCAGTTTAATGGGTTAATCATTCATATTTGGACACCACTGTTCTGTTGTACTTAGGAAGGAGAAAAATAATCCTGACCTTAATAACAATTTAAATAGATTTATTCAACTGAAACAATAACAACATTACAGCATAAGTTATTTGCTTAAACAAACATCCATGTTTAACTAATTTGGCTAAACAAAAATATATATATTTTAAGAAACTTAGACTGTCAGCCCAGCCGACACATGAAAAACTTAAATACTACTGTCCCTGCTGTCCTCTGTAGCTCACTTGTCGTCATCTTCATCATCATCATCTATTCATAATCTGGAAAAGAAAAACAAGCTTTCCTGCTTTATTGGGTCCCAACCGATTTCTCAATTTAGAATGAATGAGTCCAAAGGAAGAGAATATTTCTTTCAACGCCTGCAGAAGAAGCTACTGCTGTTAAACGTGAAATCATTACTTGAACATTCTCTAAATCCAAGCACTTAAGTGACTTCCACCAGTTTACTGGTGTGACCTTCCTTAAAATATCTCCAGCAAAGATATATTTCTTGAATGGTTCCCCCTTCGCTCTGAAGTTTATAATAGTTGGCATTAAAGATGGATGATTGCTGGATACCCATGTCATAGCTAACTCCTCTTCCTCAGCACTTAGGTTTTGACCCTGATGTTGGATATTGACAATATTTGCCAAAAATGAGCTGGAGCCCAGTGCTTGTCCCATTTGTTTACTGCTTGTAATTTAATTCTGTCCACGTGTAGTTCTGTTTTTTAAGTGTTCACTCAGTCCTTCCAAATTTCAACAGCATCCGCAATAAAACAGCTATTTTTCTGTATTTTGTTTAAAGCTTGAGAGATGGGTTTCAGGAAGCTCAGCATATGTTCAACATTTCTCTTAAGCCCAATGTTGAGGATTTTGGCCGTGACAGTGCCATCTATTTTATCTCGATTTTCTTCACAAAGTGTCATCAGAATAGGCCAGTTTTTGATATACTGCTCAAAACAGTCCACCACAGAGTTCCACAGAGCGTTAGCTTGGTTCCACCCATCCTTTTCAGAGCTGCTGCAGCAAAATGATTATTACGGAAGTATTTAGCAATTTCAACAACATTAGCCTTTATTTCTGGAACACTTAAGTCTTTGGCTAAGAGGTGCAGCAAATGAGCACTGCAACCATATGTTATTAGCAGCTTTGTATTCCCTATCTGCTCTTCTAAATCTCTTCTCATCTTGGATACGTTTGCAGCATTGTCAGTGACCAAACTGCGTACTAGACATTTGAATTTTTGTTCACATGTCGTTATAGCTTTTACTGCCACTTCTTGTAAGTATTCTGCTGTGTGTGCATTTCCTGACGTATCAGTTGTTTGTGCAAGGAAGACTTTACCTTCTTCTGTTGTTATACAAGCACATACAATAGGATCATTGTGGACATTACTCCACCCATCAATACTTAGGTTAACAATTTTACCCTCCAGAGCTGTTGCACATTGCTCCATTTCTCTGTCATACACTTGATCCAGCAGTTTCCCTGCAACATCAGCTCTGCTGGGTGGACTGTATCCTGGTCTCAGTGACTGAACCATATTAATGAAATGTGGGTTCTCAGTCAGACGGAAAGAAGAGTTTGTTGCATAAATAAACTGGGCAATTTTTTCATCAATCAACTCTTTTTCTAATCTGCTAGTTCTTATCACAAACCTATCTATGGTGGTTCCAGGAGGTAAAGGTTTTTTCTTCCTTTTGGGTGATGGTGATATGTGGCTGTGGGTGTCTGATGATGATGCTGCTGCTAATGAAGCACTATCCTGGATGGATAACTCTGAAACTGTAGAACAGGATGATGGTGATCTTGGAGGTGGATAGTTTCCAGAATCCATGAATTCCCCTAAACAAAAAAAAGTCAATGCTGTTATTGTTTATACAATTTCTGCTTATTGTGCACAACACATCACTGCCCCAAAAGGAATATTTGTTTTTCTTCATCATAACTGCACCAAATGACAGTAACATGCAGGAATAATAAGAAATATCATTTTTCTCACACATGACAGTTCAGTCTTTAGAAATAGGATTCAATAAAAATGTTTACCAACCTGAAGATCCTGCCTGTTCAGAAGTGTTTCTTTGGTCATCTTCATCACCGCACTTCTCATGATGTTTCCTCATTCGCGCCACCAGGCCTTGCATCTCTTTGTTGCATCGTTTGCATTTTGCACGCATGCCTGCCTTACCGATAGGCGAAGGAGCTTCATTAAAATATTCCCAAACTGGGTCTCTTTTACGGCCTGCTGCCATTATAAGGAAAGAATGTAATAAACCTCAGATCATACACACAAACAGATCCAGACTTGTCTGTCTGTGGCTATGCTGCAGTATTGTGCTCAAAGTTTCACTTTCATTTTCTTGTCTGCTTGCCCTTCCTCCTCCTCACACTTAGATTCACATTCTTCTTGTGTTGTGCAGATCTATTCCACTCCAAACAATCAGAAACATATTGTCTAACTTCTTGGACTTGGCACTGAAGGGGTTGATTCTGTATTCATAGGTTTGTAGAACAATAGGATTAAGGTCTTTTTCTCAACTCTGTTCATGCTGTAACATTTTTGCTGTGAAGAAGAGGCTGGGACCTCTGCGAAGTCAAATTCAGTTTTGAGAACTGCATAAGTAAAGCGAGCGTCTGTGATAATATAGGAGAGAAACTGCCCACTAATCCTACAGAAACCTCTGGAAGAGCATGGCATTGTGAATGTTACACATATACAGCCTTTATTCTACTGAGTTAAACAACTCAGCTTTATCTCATAATGGAAGAACCTTTGGATGGTAAAATATTTTCCTCAAAAAGCAGTTTATTGAAAAAAATCTGATTTAAATCAAATATCCGATTTAAATCAAAAAAATCCGATTTAAAAAAAAAAAAAAAAAAACATTGATTTTTATCCACCCTGTCTATATCTATGTCAAGGCTCAGCATTTTCAAGGACCGAATCAAATTCATCTGTCTTCTAAGGCCTCGTTCACAAGGCTTATTTCGCAACGGATTTGCAGCCGCAAATCCGTTGCGAAATCAGTTACAAACAAGTAACTGGCAGTTTTACATTGATTTTAATGGGAAATACGTGTCGTCGTTCAGACGACACTTATTTCCGTTCCGGATTGCGGACGCAAAAACAATGTGCAGGTGAATTATTTCTGGACGGATTCACCACCTATAATGAATGGGGATGGTGAATCCGTCCGGAAATCGGTTCCAAATACGTGCCACACTTAGTGGCACTTATTTGACACTGATTTGCAACTGATTTCGGAACGTATTTACGTTGGAAATCCGACGTGAATCAGTTCTGAAATCAGCCGTGTGAACATAGCCTAAGTCTTATAATGTGAACATTTAAAACTCAATGAATAATAGAGAAATCACTTAACCCTATATTTTCTCTGACAACTCCGACCTTTTTGTTTTAAAACACTGCAAAGGGTGCTTTCCTTCATTCAGGCATGCCATATTATGACTGGAGCATTCTGTGGCATCTCCATCCCCCCATACAGCTCTCAAAAATCATTGATTTTTAGGTTGGAGTCTCCACAGTGTTATTTTTTTCTAAAAAGTCTAGGAGAGCCATATACATAGTATGAGCAGCAACTAGATTATTTACAGATTTAGCGATTTATACTGCACAGTAGAGGTAAACAACAAAATCTCATAGCGGCTAATATCATAACTCCAAGGGCTATGAATAAATTTGTGATGATTGTATCCCATCTTCCAAACAATCCAGATAGAGAATGGTTCATTTATTCTGGCATTCTCAGCTAGCTCATTAGTAAGAGATTTTATTTTCTGCATAGCTCTATTAATGCTTCCTTCTGGGGCTGTTTTATTGGGGATATGTTTTGGAAAGCTATGTAAGAAGTCGGTCCGAGGTCTTCAACAATTCCCCTGACTGTCCCCCTAGTGTAGTTATAAAACCTCTGTTATAGTACAGATAGTTTATCCAAGCAACATTTTTATTGATGGTGACTTGATTGAAAACAGCCTCAAACCCTGTTGCTATCTCGTTACGGGCTCTAATTCATCTGGACTCTTGGTAGCACTCCAACACATCTGTGTAAACATGGAAGTCGAGGGATGCCTTAGATGCCAATCTCTTTTTCCTGGAATATACATCCTTCGTAACTATTTTTCCAGTACCAGAGAGAGAAAGTTTGTAGAAAGGCAGAAGTAATTTTACAAGGGTGCATTGTCCTCTCCATTTAAACCTCAATCTGTGTCTGATTTTACCTTCAGCACAAAGCCACCAGATATCAGCTCTTGATCTGACCGAATTATGTAAGAAAATAAGGACTTGAAGAACTGCCTGTTAAAGTGACTATATGTTTAAAATACCCATTGGGGAAAATTCCCAAATCTGTGCCATTTACATGGTTTGAAAACTAATTGCAATCTCCTGGATAAGTGTCTTGTTTTAAGATCGTGCAATGATCAAAAATGAAAATTGCTTCTGGAGCACAAACCACGTAGCAGAGATGCAAAAACAATCTCCAAATATGTTGGCCTTTATTTAAAAAAAAAGCTGGTACCAATGATGCCTTTCGTGAGCTTCATCACCCATTTCATCAGTCTGTGAGCAGTTTGTGCTCCAGAAGCAATTTTAATTTTTGATCATTGCACGATCTTAAAACAAGAAACTACTTTCCTCGGCGTTCCACGTGGACGCCGAGTGGGAACCTTTGCACGGAGTGACAACCATTCTTAGCCATCAAGAGAGGCGTTTCTATGAGCTGTACCGTAACAAGTACAGCTGAAATAGGTGAGCACGGTCCTACCATAATATTATTATTGCTCTATACTGCAGTTTCAAGTTCTATGCCCTCTTGTCTCCTATATACTGCTTGCTCCCAGTGCCGGAGGGATTCGCCTTTCAGCCCGGTTGCTGGATCTGCTATTTCCTCCTGGATAAGTGATTATACCAGTGGGTAGAATGAGAATTTGCTGAGTGCGAGAATACGAATACTCTAACTGTGTACACTCATAATTATTTAACCCATGCAGCTGAAACATATAAAGGAAACACAAAGCACAGGTTGTATCTTTCTTTTGTAAGGCAAAAGGTACTTTACCTAAAATTAGGTTTTACCGCTGCACATGCAATACAATCAGATATATTTTGTGTCTCTGCTGTATTTTTCACTCATTCACCATTTGTTATTCTCGTCTTCATACGCCAGATCTAATACTATCTCATTACCGTAGGGAAAGATTTAGCATATTTATTGAAATCTCAAGGCTTGTGATTGGGATCTGTTCCATCTCCTACTCCTTTCACCAATTTTATCAACTTGATCTTGGGTCTTCTTTGGTCTATACTCTCAGTCCTTTCCTGTATTACATCCCACCAGGAGTCACAATCCGATTTACAATAATAAACTGGATAACACAGAAATAAGTGACTGTTTGTTCACCACTTCTCTTGTGTCTCCCATCAGACATTCATACAGTGCAATTGTGAAAATAGCCATTGAGGAAGATGAATTGTACCATAGAACTGGGATCCAGGAATTCTCTGTACCATATACCTTTGTGATCTTTTCTCCAACTCCCAACAAGCCTGGCATTAATATCAACACATAAAAGAAATAAATTCTAGCTCTCATATTGTCCTTTTATCCATGAATGTAAGTAGGTGGTCTTTTCAAAAAGTTTTCTTTACTCGAGAGAGGGGTTTAGTCCAGGGCTTAAAGGGGTTTTGCCAGGATGCGAATTCCTTATCTCCTTATCATAACAGAGTAGAATATAAACATATCATGCTGAGTCATGAACGCTGCAGGGGTGAGAGGGAGGGGGTGAGCAAGGAGTGAGGAATAAGGGAGTGTCTCAAAACTTAAATAATAACATTACAACAGTGGATTCTCTATACAGCAGACACCCCTCATACACTGCACTTTCTCCCCAGTCCCTTGCAAGCTCCTTCATGTTCCCTGTCATTAGATAAGAAGTGTTTCACGCAAGCGCAGCCAGATCAGCTCCTGTCAGCTCTCCTGGTTGTGTCTAATTCAAATTTTCAGGTAACTGAGGGGGAATGAGAAATGCTGTAGCTCTCACAGCCTTCACTTTTTGTAATTGCATATATTTAGAAAAGTGATTAAATACCCATTTTGGAAGATCCCATGTCAAAAGTACATCGTGGTAAAACCCCTTTAATGGAAAAGTGTTTTCCAAAGAGAAGGAAAATCTCTGAAAGCAATTTTTCAAGTTTTTGTAAAAGGAAGGTGAACTGACAGCCTCTAAGGGTATGTTCACACAACGTTTTTCAGATCCAAAATGGATCCAAAAAACATATCCAACAATGTGCAGTTTGATTTACATTGTTTTCAATGTAAAACACGCATCTCCGTTCAGACGAGTAATCGCTGCTGCGTGTTTACTTGCGTCTTTTCAATGCGCTTTTTGGATCCATTTTAAGAATTAACATGTGAATTGTACTTGCGTTTTACGCAGGTGAAATCCCCATAGGAAACAAAGGGGTACGCTTATGGAGCTTAAAAAAAGTATCCAATAACGCAACATACTTATGGGTACGTTTTAGATGTGCTTCTGATACGAAAAGCGAATCAGAAAAACGCATTGGATTAAAATTTGAAGTGTAATAGATTAAATCGGCCCCTAGAGGTCTCAGAATTTTACATGTGTTTCAGAGGAAGCCTAGTAGAAGGTACTATAACAGCATTTTACGTGTGTTTCAGAGGCAGCCTAATAGAGGGCACTATAACAGCATTTTACATGTGTTTCAGAGGAAGCCTAATAGATGCTGGTAGCGCCCTCTAATTTGCTTCCTCTGAAACACATGTAAAATGCTGGTAGTGCCCTCTATTGGGCTTCCTCTTACACTACTACTTAACCACTTTCCACTGTAAGTTAAAATGTAGGTCATTAGGTTACTAAAGTTCAAATGGTTCTTCTAGATCAAATGAGACCTCTAGGGGCCAATTTAGTATATTACACTAAAGATTCTACCTTTTCAAACTAGAACCTCTGTGGATGGTATCATTTGTGTATAGTCTCAAGTTCTTTGCCTGCATTTTATCTAGTGTATACTGTGTATATATATATTGAAAAACGCATCCAAAAAAGCATCAGTTGCTGCGTTTTTGGATACATTTTTTGGATGCAGTTTCTCTTCTGGTAGAAGTGGATAAAAAAACGGATCCAAAACGTCGTGTGAACATACCCTAACACTGGCAATATTGTTTTGTCCCAGGTGTGCGATCCTGAGCACACTGTTCTTAACGAGTTTGCTACAGGCTATTTTTGTTTATCTTCTCCAATCTCTGTATCAGGAGTGGTGACTTTGGCTTCACACACAAAAGGTTCTGGGGAGATGACTTTCTTGCAATGAGAGGTGTGAATCCAGTTCAACTTTCCTTTCAACTATACAGAGGTGTGTGGTCAGGTGTACTTGGTAAGGCCAATTGATCCATGGTTCCAGTACTCTCCTCCATTGTCTTTTAGTGACCAACCAGTCTCCAGGGTCCAAGCTGCGAGTGCCCTCAGTGGAGTCAGGATCTGGAAGGGAAGCAAAAACTGGAGAATGTATATTAGTTAAACATTTTGTAAGTCCTATTGCTTAAGAAATCAAACCACTGTGCTGCATCTTGAGTTGTTATGGGAAATACAAGCCTAACCTAGCGATTGTCCCAAAGCACCTGATGTGGACTGAGACCAGTCTTCTTTTTTGGTGTAAAACTGATAGAGAACCAGAATAATGGGAGACACTCGGACCATGGTTTTCCAAGCTCTGTCATGGTGTCTGGATTTTTGTCTTAAGTGTTCAATTTAATCTTTGTACTCTACCGCCACTTTGTGGATGGTATGGTGTATGGAAGGCTTGTACTAAGACTAGGGTGCTCATGATTTCTTTCATGACGTCTTCTGTGATTTGTACACCATATCTGAACACTACCTGTGAGAAGCCTTTTTTTGCTATGGCTTGGGCAGTAGCTTATGTAACTGGGTATGCTTCGGGCCGTCCTTTAGAGCAGGGGTTCCCAAACTCCAGTCCTCACGCCCCACCAACAGGTCATGTTTTCTGGATTTCCTTAGCCGTGCACAAGTGATTTAATTATGCTGCACAGGTGACTTAATTATTGTCAGTGCATTCTGTGGGTTATCCTGAAAACATGACGTGTAGGTGGGGTGTGAGGACTGGAGCTTGGGAAACCCTGCTTTAAAGCAAATCGATACAGACCATATTCTCATATTCCTACTTGGGGGAGTTGCATAAAGTAAATTTGTAATCTTTGAAAATGATAGTCGGGTCTCAGAGTGTGTCTTCGTGGGGTCTTAACGGTTCTTCCCACGTTGCTCCTTGCATGTACCATGAAACCATGAGCATACCTGGCAGCAGCTGCTGTGAACCCACGGGCATACCAGAGTCTGTTGACAAGATCCACTGTAGCTGTCTTTGGTTTGTTACCATAAGTAGCAGACCTTTATTCTTTGGTACAGATTGGTTCCTGTCTTCTAAGGGGTTTGACCTTCACCTGAACTTAGTATAAACGCTGGCTCCTTGTTGCCTTGTTGCTTTGTCTTAGGTCCTAAATATGAAATCTTTGCAGGAAAGGTCTGGAGAAGCGATGAGTGGACGGGACACTCCTGGATCAGTGTCAGTGACTGGTAAGAACCTTCCAGAAATCTTTATTCTGTCCTTATAAATCGCACACGCCATTTACTTCTAACATTTTTCCTGCTTCCAATGGAGATGTACAATATATCACATAGATCCTGCTGATCTGTACCAACTGTATTCCTGGCCCTGGTACAATGTGACCCCAAATGGCTACAAACCTCTCCAGTATCGGAACTGGAGAGCAGATACAGATTCAGAGTGACGGCTGCAGGATCACATAAGAGAGAACCTTCCCCATAAGAACTTACATTGTACAGCCTCGGTTATCAGCCTGTGGCACTTGGGTCCTCAAGAGACCTAGGGAGCAGTCATTATTGCCTGTTGGTATCCATGTATCTTGTGCCTGTTGGTATCCCTGTCACTTCAAGATGGAGGACGCACATTAGCTGAGCCCCAGGGAGAGAACCCAAACGTAGCCGAAATAAACCCTTTCCAGCTGCTAAACCTGCTCTGAGTGGCTGGAGGCATAAAGCAAGGCCCAAGGATGTGCCCGGTGTGAGAAACAACTTGTGCCGCGGAGTTATTGAAGACCGGGATCCCTGACTTGCGGTGGTGCCCGGCCGACAGGCTTGCTTACCGCGCCGGAGCCTGAACACACCGGCTCACTCACGCGCCGAGACGGAAGGTACATAACGTACATATCGCACTGAGCAGCATCTATAGTACAGGACACTCACCTCAGGCCGGGAACGGCTCTCTTAGAGGAGTGGAGCTGCTTAGGAATAGCATCTCTCCATCCCTGCCTGTTCTGTCTCAGCAGTAGCATAACGGGGGTCATCTGGCGCAAAAGTGTGGATTCGACGCCATCTTAAGGAGAGGGACAGAGCGCGCTACATATGCCTCAGTCCTGCACTGAGGCTTTATATTCGGCCAGATACTGCTTATTGTGAAACCTGCCTCATACTGAGCAGGTTTACTGTATATCCTCACCAAGCTGATACACGCTGTACATAATTCCTATTCTCTTCACATATATCCAGCTGTCTCCCTGCTAGTGACTAGATATAAAGAGTCCCACAGACTTTTTACATTTAGTTTGTGAACCCCTTGTGCCAGACAGGACTTGATACCCTACAACAGGGTTTTAACAACCTCCTCAACTATAGAGGACTGAGTATAGTAGGGAAAGAACTGCCACCCACTGCCTCTGTTACACTGTGACCCTCTCATCTTCTCGACCGGCTCATTGCTCTGACCCAGGGCCCTTGATACCTACAGCAGAGGCCCCACAAAACTTTGCGCAGCTAAAGAAACCCATAATCAGGGGGATACCTGTCCCAGCCAAAAGAGCCTCCATCCATAACACCACCAGAAGCGCCTCCCCCCGCTGTCCCACCCCCCAAACAGCTCCCCCCTATACAGTACCCTTTCAGGGGTCTACAGGGGCAAACCACCCCCCTGTGATCTAACACTAAGCTTTTCTTTTCTCTCATTACCTACTCCACCTCCTCAACTTACTGCTTTTCCCCAAACTCCCTCGCAAGGGGCATTGAACTCTACAAAACTCCCCCTTTATTCTACCTTCCCCAAACCCGTCCTTTCTGCCCCCCAACCTCTTTCCCCCCCAATTTAAAGCCCCCTAACCAAACAAACCCCGCCAAAAAACAGTCTATCCTACCCCCCGCTCACCCCACCCCCATGCCCCTTTTTGGCTTCTGGGGGCTATCCCCCAACCCAGGGCCCCCCCCACACAATTTCCCACCCCTATTCCCCTCCTCCTCAACAGATTCACCACTAAAAATTTCCAAAACCCAAACCCTTCAACTTATACCAATCCCCCCGACCCCTTCCCCCCTTTCCCCCCCCCTCTCCTTGGGCCTCTGGAATGGGACGGCCTGTATGTAAAAAAACCTCATTAAAAAACATGACTTTTTCATCCACCAAATTATTCTTCCTTGGTCACACTGAAAAACCCGGCTGACCCCCCTGAAATCCCCCTTCCCAACCCCCCCGCCGCACTTCCCCCTTTTAACGGCCCCCCAACATACCCACACACCCCCGCCCTTTGGGAACAAATGGGGGGTGTCCCCGGGCCCCCTCCTGTCTGAAAACCGCTCCATTGTCCCCCCCCCCCCCCACCTCCCCTTTTCCCCCACACTCTTTTCCTTTGAGGGCACCTCTCCCCATCAAAAGCCCCCCCCAACCTCCCCAAAATGGGGTTGTTGTCAAAAAACC
This sequence comes from Phyllomedusa bahiana, assembly GCA_025379985.1. Lineage (NCBI taxonomy): Eukaryota > Metazoa > Chordata > Amphibia > Anura > Hylidae > Phyllomedusa > Phyllomedusa bahiana. Next base: position 59,154 of record JAODAL010007436.1, read on the forward strand.
CGCCCAGGGCCCGCCCAGGCCTCCTTGACCCCCTTTTCTTTCTGGCTTTTCCCCCCATTCTTTCCACCGACATCCCCACTAACATCATGGTTAACTTTTAACATCCCAATTTGACCCCCCCACTCTGCTCCAAAAAACCTTTTCCCTTTTGTCCCCCTTACCCCCTCCCAATGGGCTTCAGGGGCCCCTCACAAAGATGGCCCCCACCCGTACCTCATCTTTCCCCCTGCCTTCCCCCCCATCTTTCTCCCAAAATTCCCCCCCCCCCCCCAATCTACCACAACCCCGTCCACCTTCAAAAACCATCTCCCCCCCCACCCCCTTTCCCCCCTGTCTCATATCCAGTACGAAACCCCGCAGGAAACCCAAAAAAGCCTCAACCGCCCCATCTCTCTTACTTCTTTCACCTCATTTTCCCCTATCCCCCCCATTTTAAAGACCCCAAACCCCCACCACTTTCTAAAACCACCCAAACATCCCCCACCCTTTTCTCATCCCTCCTCCACACCCCAAAAAAACCCGCAAAAAACAAAAGGGCAAAAATTGGCACAACGGACCCCCCACTAAAAAACTTTAGGCAGCTTTCCCCCGAGCCGCCGAACGCCGCTTTGGGAAAAAAACCCCACTCCACTTTAAAGACTTTGCCTTATACAAACAAAACCCCTGCCCTACATTAAAACTGCACCCCACAGCCCGAAGGCATTTTCACCAATCTCCTTAAACCCCCCTTTCTCACAACCCCAGACAATTATTCAAAACCTTTAACCCCTTTTTCTCCGTCCACCAACAAACCCTTTCCCCCCCCCCCTCCTTTCCAAACAACACTTTTTCCAAATTTACTTCTTTCAAAATCAACCAAAATCAAGAAAGCTTCCCCCCTCATCCCCCACCAAAAACCCCCCCCTACCCTTGCAACCCGCTCTTTCCCCCCTTTAAATTTGGGTTTCCCCCCGGGCACTCCAAAACAAGCCTCCTCTTTACTGTCCAAAAAAAACCCACTACCTTTTGTCTTGAAACCACTGCCATCCCACACATCCCACCCCCACCCCCTCTCTTCAACCCATGACTAACCTCTGGGATCTTCCCTTTCCCCCTTTTAAAAAAGCTACTAAACACTCCCCTCCTTAAAAAAAAAAAAACCCTTGACCCCCCCCTTTCTGCCCCAAAAACGCCCCTTTTCACGCCCCCTTTTTTCTTTCCAAAAATCCTCGAGCACCCGTCTATCTTCAGCTGTCCTCCCCCCCCCTTCAAACTCTCTTCTTGACCCCCACAATCTGGTTTTTTCCCACCACCCCCACTCTACTGAAAAACCCCCTAACCAAGGGCAAACCCAATTTACCTTTTAAAAGCTAAAGGCCCCCATGCCACACTTTTGGGGGCTCCTCCCTCTTTGAAACCCTTTTCCCTCCTTTGACAAATGTCAACCATTCCCCCTGCCCACAAATCCTCTCCTTCCCTCGGCAAACAAGACTTGGGGTCTTTCCTGATCTCCTCGTACCCACTAATCGGACTTTTAAACGCCCATTTTCACTCCAAACCCCCTCCCCCGGCCTCCTTCTGTTGGTTCCCCCCAGGGGTCAGTTCCCGGGGCCTTTTAAAAAATCCCCCCCCCTTCCCCTATCTAAAAACCCTTTGGCCCCCCCAGCCATAGCAACCCCATGGCTTTTTATTTCCACCTGAAACTGAGATACCCAAAATTTTCATCTCCGCCCCGATGTCACTTCTCCACCTCCCATCCTGACTTCCCGCCCCCCATCTCCTCCTTTCCTTTTCCCTTTACGTCCCTAAAAAAAAATGGGGGGAAAAAAGAACTCATCATCTTTCCAACCGTCCAACTCTACTCCTGCCCTCTTTTCTCTATCCCCGCAACGGCTCTACCCAAACCCGTTTTCCCCAAGTCCCCTGCCCTTGGGGGGGAAATCCTAGAAATCCCGGGTTCCCGTCTTTCAACCCACAAAATCCCAAAAACCCCACCCCAGCCCGCCTCCCCCCTGAAAAACATCTCTCGCATCCGCTCATTTTCCCCAACAAAGACATACAAAAAAATGTGGGCCCTCCCTTTCATTTCCCCCCAGACTACGCAACATCCTTTTCTTGGCCTCCAAAAAAGGGCCCACACCCCTCTCCCCCCCTCCAACCAAACCTTAAAACCCGCTGCCCAAATCTTAACCACCTCTCCCCCTCGCTATCCCCCGCCCTTTCCCCCTGCCAAACTTTTCACTGGCTTTCCCCCTTGCCCAGCAAAAAATTTATTTTAAACAAATAACCCGACCTACAAGGGTCCCATGACCCTCCCCTCCATACATCCAAACCCTAATTTCCAAATATCCCCCCTCCCCCGCAAACTCCGCTCCCCTCAGGAAACCTTCTCCTCTGCTCCCCCCTCATCGTCCTCACACCCCCGTCTCCCCAAAACAAATTTTCCCCCTTCAAACCCCCACTCTGGGAAATCCCAAAATGCCCCAACACAAACAAACCCCCTCCACTTTCCCCCAGCTTTAAAAAAACCTGAAAACCCATTTTTTCAGGCTTGCCAAAAACCTACACTAACCTTTTCTGTCATACTTTCCCCCCTCAAACAGTTTGGCCCCCTCACCTCATTTTCTCTTTTTAAAAACCCCCCCTTGGAGATTGTAAGCCCCGCGGTTGGGTCCTCTCCCCTCCCGTCGTGCCAAATTTTTCATTAATCACTTAAAACCCCCTGTACCGGTTTTTACTAAAAGTTTTGGGAACCCGGGCCCTTGGGAAAGTACAGGGCCCCGGGAAACAATGGCCTTTAAAATAAATTAATAATAATAATGTAACGTTTTTCAGTTATAATTTTTCCCTCATCTTCAAGCTATGAATGTTTTAATAAAAAGTGTATCCCTCATACCCCGGGGGAACTTAAATTTAAAAGGTTTTAAATAGATTATATTAAAATAAATGGACAAATGAGGGGTAGGGCACGGGTCTGTTATAAAGGTGAGTTTTTTGCAATATTGGGGAAGGGGTAACACAGGGGAATCCCGGAGGGGAAGTCCGAAGGCTTTGGGAAAGGGGTTTTGGATTATATTTTTTAGTAAATTGGGGAGCAGGTGAAGGGGTTTAAAAGAGAAAAGCATTAGATGACAGGGGGAAAGGGGGAGGGGTTTTAAAAGCGGATTGGATAGCAATGTGCCAAAGACCAAATATTTTCCAACATCAATTAAAAACTAAGGTTTTTAAAATGGGAATGTCCCTTCCCCAAAGGAAAAAACTGGTTTAATTGGAAAGGGGAAAAGACAAACAGCCCAGCCCCCCAGATTTATAAATTAAAGGTGCCCACACTTTTTTTTATTGCTCTGGGTTTATCGAACAGGAAAAATTTAAAACCCAAAGAAACACATAGGTTTTTTGGGACAGAAGCCACCGCCAGTAAACATTTAAAAAGACATTTACAAGGTTTTCCCTTCCCCCCATGTCACCCAAATTTGGAAACTCAGGGATAAATGGCCGTGAAAGTGGGCAAGCCTCTAATCCCATGAAAGGACAGACCATTAATTTTTAAAGGGATGCGCCAATATTCCCAAAAATTTTTCAGAAATAATGTTGGAAATTTTAAAAGGGTGTAGGTTTCCCTCTATTGGGGTAAATATGTGAAGGTTTTCTATAGAGGCAATACAGTGTCTCAGTAATTTTAAAACCTTTTAACACATTAAAAAATGCTTTTTTCGGGAAACCCTATCAAAACCCTTTCATAAGGGGTTAAAACATGAATGCAAGGGTTTGTGGGGACACCCCATTTTTACATTTGGGGTTAACTTAAAGTATGAACAGAAGCCCTTCCATGGAATTTTTGGGGACTTTATTTTGATACAATTTTTTTACATTCAAATCTAAAATTTTAATTCCCTTTTGGGGAAAACCTTTTGGGTTTTTTTTCTAAAATGGACAAAAACAGAGGGCCCCCATGGGCATCCCCTAATATCTTCTATTAGATTTAAAAACATCCATCACAAACAACAAACCAAGAACCCAAAAATAAAGGGAAAACGCAGAAATGGAAAAACCAAAAACCTTGGGTTCCCGAATGTGAGAAATATTTTTAGTAACAATTTTTTACTTTTTTGAACATCAGAAATTCACACAGGAAAGGAAAAACCCTTATTAAACCTGAAATTAAAGTATTTTTTTTAAGAAATCAAGGCTTTTACACAACAAGAATTCCCCAAAAGAGGAAACCCAAATTTTTTTTTTCGGGAAAGTGGGGAAAAGTTTTTGGGGGAAAAACACAACTTAATTTAACATGAAGAATTCCCCACCGGAAAAAAAGCCATTTCAAATACGGGTTTTGGGGGGGTAAAAGTTTTAATATAAAACAAATCCCGGGTTTCACATCAAAAAAATCAAACCCGAGAAAACCCCTTTTTATGTTCGTATTGGGAAAATCTTTTAACAATAATCCCAAATTTTTTAACATAAAGATATCCCCACAGGGGAAAAAAGCCTTTTCATGTTTAAAATTTTGGGGGAAGGGTTTTTTTGGAGAAAATTGATCCCAAATTTAAAAATCCCAAAAAACTCACACTGGGGAAAAAAACCATTTTCCCTGTTTTAGAAAGTGGGAAAACTTTTAAAAAATAATTTAAATTTTTTTTAAAACCCAAAAATATCAACCTGGGACCCATTTTCATTTTCAGAATTTGGGAAAAGGTTTTTGGGCCCAAAAAATTTATCTATCCAAAAATCAAGAACTCACCCAGGGGAAAAACCCCTTTTTTTTTCTCTGATTGGAAAATCTTTTTTGTCAAAAAAGCACTTTGCAAAAATCAAAAATTCACACAACCCAGAAGCCATTTTTTTCCCAGGGAAAAGTGGGGGGAAACTTTTTTGCAGAAATCACATCTTTTCTCATTTAAAACTCACACAGAGAAAAACCAAACTTAAATTTCCCCAAAAATCGGAAAATCACAAAGGAAAGGGAAAAAAATCCATGGGCATATAAAATTTTTTTAATCCAGGGAAATTTTTGGGGGAAAATCAAGAGGGCACTCAGGGGGGAACCATTTTAAAAGTTCAGATTGTGGAAATGTTGGTTCCCGGGGTAAAAACCATTTTTCAGAGTTTCTTGTCCCCCTTCGGGTAAAATGACTGGACCTCAAAGTGACCAAAATGAAACATCGCAAAAAAGTTTTGGTTTTTTTTTAAAAAAAAAAAAATTATTAAACCCTTAAAATTTTTTTTCGATCTCAGTGATGAATATTGTGTGTAAATGGTCTGGATCATCATTGATAAATATCACTGGAAGAGAGACCCCCTAGCCTGGGGAAGGTCATGTAGTATGAGCTGCTGTGGCAGGAGACCTTCAGATATGTTTAATAAAACAACTCAAAAATGTGAAAAAAAAAAAATTTTTGGAAATTTAAAAATTTTTTTATGATCTGTGTCTGTTTTGCTTGTTAAAAAGGGGATTTAAAAAATAATTGACAACTTTTCACTGGAAGACAGGGAAATTTCCCCCCAAGGGGGGGTGTGGAATGTTTAGGGGTTTCATTAGCTTATTAGGGGGGATATTTATCCTTTTTAAAAAGGCACCAAAGGGGAGAATGATGAAAGGGAAAATGTGATAGTGGCTGACCGTCGGGGTAATGAGGACAGCAATATTTCCTATAATCGTATCCAACTAAATTAACATCCATTTAGGATCATGTATGAACCCCCATAATACATAAGAGTTTTCCCATCTGTCATTTATAACATATCCACAGGAAATGAAATAACCCAAAACAAAGCTTGTTGATGTCACATTTCCCCCGACTTTAGTTTCCCCCAGGTTTCCCGTGTGGGTTTTATCAAAGGGTGTCATGGGGTTGGGGTTCCCACCTTTGACATGGGGGTACGTCATGGAATCTTGCAAAACCAAAGGAGGGATTTTTTTTGTTTTCCTAAAGGAGCACTCTGCAGCAACACTGCAAAACAGTGTTGGGAATTTTTTTTAAAGCTAAGTAAAAGAGCGAGTGTCCGAGCTTGCAAGTGTGTATTTGGTTAAGTGTGCAGACTTAAAAATTTAGGGATTTTAGATTTGGGATTTTAGAAGGCCAGTATTGTATGATTTTGTATTTGTATCTGTAAGTAGCTTTTTTTTTTGGGTAAAACCCCCATGAGTTCATTTTTGAATCCCGTCCAATGCACAACCTGCGCTATTTCTGCAGTTCGTGAACAACATTTTGAGGGTCTATACTGCTGTGCAAGATGTGTGCAAACTGCTTATTTAGAAGCCTGGTTCCTTGATCTAAATGAGCAAGTGCCAACACGGAGATCCATTCCCAAAAAAAAAAAAAAAAAAAAAAAAAAAAAAAAAATTTGGGAGAGGGGGTCTGCTGCTCATGAGCAAGAAACTCGGGGGTTTGGTGTTGGGGAAAATTTTTTCCCAAGGTTATAGAGGGGGCGGGGGACGTTAAAGGCAGTAGTGGGTAACGTTAGAAAAGAAGGGTAGGGGGAAAAAGTGTCAGGGAGGCTAGCCCTGTTTGGGCCCACCACAAAAAAATTTTGCAAGTTTGGAGATGAGGGGGACGTCGGTCGAAATAGAAATTTGCTGCAGAAAGGGAAAATACCCCTTTTCTGCCCCAAAGAAAGGGTTTGGGAATGGGAGTGCAGTTTCGGGGAAAGACAGGGTGGTTTTTTGGGGAACTCCGCTATTGGGGGAAAACAGAAGGGGAAATCTGAGGGAAAACAGTATGTTTTTTTAAACGGGGGCCCCGAGTTCAACTTTCGTGGTTTTAGGTTGAAATGGGGTTAGGATTAGGTTGACAGAATTTTCGGGCAGGGCAGGGGGGAGGGGAATTTTAGCTGTCATGGTTAATTTGGGACCAATGGGAAAGTTAGAGGTAGGTGGGGATCCCCTTTAAAAAAGAAATTTCCCGGGAAAAAGGCCAAAGCTCAAAAGGGAAGGGGCCTCCAGGGGTAATATTTTTTGAAATATTAATGTTACGGGGCCCCACCAGAGAAAGGGGGGGAGATTAGAGAAGTGAATAAGTGGTCAAACCTTGGTGTAGGAAAAAGGGATTTGGGGTTTTTTGGGGAACTGGGTGAAATTCTGTCTTGGCTACAGGGCTCTATGGGTAGGGGGTGGGCTGCACCCAAATGGGGGTTTTTAACTGAAATTGGGGGGCAAAAATTTTGGTAGGGGGGAAACTGGGGGAAAATTTAGAATTTGGGGGCCCGGGGGGGGGGGAAATAAAATGATGAAAGCAAGATAGTGAAAAATAGAGGGGGAAAATTTGTAATAAAAAGGGGTGGAGTGGAAGGAGGGGGGGTAGCAATTTGTTAAAAAGAAAAGGAACAAAAGGAAAAAAAAATGAAAAAAAACTCTAAAATTTCATTTGACCCAAGCCCGGGGGTCTGACGACAAAATTTAAAAGAAACTATAATTATTAATTTTCTGAAGAAAAAATAGGGCATGGGGGGATAACTGAGGGCATGGCTGGGGTAGAGCTAGATGGGGGGGTTTAAATTTTCAGGGTTACAAATCTTTTTTAGAAGGATCGTAAAATTTCCAGAAAAGGGGGGGGAAGTGTCTGTTCTATGTAAAACCCTATTAAAGAAAACACTGCGGGAAATAAGGTACGGTAATGAACATGGAATTTTTTTGGGTAAATATTAAGGGGGTAAAAATAAAAAAATAAATTACTCATGGGTCTGCTATGGCCCCAAATATAACAAAACCATGGAAGATGTACTCTAGGCAAATAGATGAGGGGGCTAATCGAGTGGGTTGTTATTGGGGCGCTTTAACCACCCAGAATAAATGGGGAAACTGAAACCCGGGAGCTCTTATAAAGGAAAAAGGGTTTTTTTGGCAAAAACTAAAGTAATTACCTTTTCCAAATGGGCAGGGGAATGACTAGGGAAAAACCTTCTAGACTTAATATTCACTTATAGACCTACAGGTAACAAAAGGGTTTGGTTGGGGGGCACCCAGGAAATTGTAAAACCCTAATATAATACATTTCCCTTATCCTTCAATCGTTTTTTTTTCGAGGAGTCACAAAAAACTGAATTTCGAAAGCTAAATTTTTAAATTTTTTGAGAGGCCATTTAGGGACAAGGGGTTTTAAAAAAAAAAAACATAAAAAGGGGATCTTTAAAAACATCTTAGGCGCCCCATGTGAGAGGTACTACCTTATGGAATAAAATAATTAAAAAGGAAAAAGTCAAATGAATCAAAAAGAGTTGTAAAAAGGGGAATAAAAAAAAAAAATTTCAAATACAAAAAAAGGAGCAGTGAAAAAGGGACTAAAATACTATAAGGAAAATATTAATTGTAAAAAAATGATAAAGGCACAAAGCGGAGACAGAACGGTATTTCCAAAAAAGAAAAAATAACCCCAAAAAAATTTTTTTTTATAAAAAAATGAAAAAAAGATAAAACAAAAAAATTTTTGGCCCTTTGAAAGTATTGAGGGAAGAATGTAGAGGGTGATGAAAAAAAAAAGCAACCCTACAAAAAAAATTTTTTTTCTCCACTGTTTTTACCGAGAGGATGCCCCTTCCTGTTGAGCAGGGGGATGAGGAAATTTCCAATTAAATGTTTTTGTCTAACCCCAGGAAGAAGTGCAGTCGTCTTAAAAAGATTAAAATGCAAATACAGATCCATGGTATACCCCCCCATTTTAAAGGGGAGTTAATAAGTGATAATGGCCCCTTTTTTTAAGTTTATGGATTGTATAATAAGGGGGTATTTTTCAACATTGCAATAGCAAAAGTGGGGCCCAATATTAAAAAAGGGGGTCAAAAAGTGATCCTAAAAAATATGGGCCCGGGTAAGTTTAAACCCTCTGTTGTGGGAAAAATTTTTTTTTTAAAGTTTTTTTTCTCTTTTTAAAAAAATTTTCCCTTCCCGGGGTTTTTTTCTCACCCAAAAATTACACTTTTTTAAAGGTTCAGTTGGGGGGGGAAATTTTATTTTAGTTTTTCTAAAATTATCGTTTTTGGTTTTTTTGGGGGGTTTTTTTAAAATTTAAAAAAGAGTGGTAATTAACGGTACATCTCAGTTGGATCCCTGTTACTAGTGGGGGACCCCCCGGGGTCATATTTGGGCCCCATCCTCTTTAACTTTTTATAATGATCTTTTACAGGATTAGACATAGAAATTGTCTTTGCAGATGATACTAACTCTGTAAAATAAAAAACACAATAGAGGATATAGTTATTAAAAGGGGTCGGGTAAGTTGGAGGGGCCCGGGCAGAGAAAGGGCAGATGAGGTTTAACCAAATAAATGCAAGGTTACGCACTGGGGAGGAAAAATCCTTTACATGTTAAATGGAAAAACGCTGGGTAAATGTGTGGGGAAGGATTGGAATCCTGGGGGCAGAAACTTAACTGTAGACCCGTTCAGCAGAGCTCAAAGCAAAAGGGTCAGGGTGTATTAAAAGGGGTAGATGCCCCTGAAGAACATCTCTATTTTTCAAGGCATGGTTAGACCAACAGGGAAAGTTTTTTACAGTTTGGGGACCATGCACAGGAAAAAATTGTAGAGTTAAAGGGAAAAGGTGAGAACAAAAAAAAATTTAAAGGGGCTACAATACCAGAAAATTACAAAATTAGGGTTATTAAATTTAGGAAAAGACGGTTTTAGGGAAATAAAAATGTTTAAATACATCAAAAAATCAATATAGAGATCTCTCTCAAGATTTATTTATACCCCTGACGTATTTAGAACAAGGGGGTTTCCTCTAGCCCTTGGGAACGAAAGTTTTTCATAAACATAGAAAAGGGATCTTTACTTTAGGCAGTGAGACGTGGGGAATCTTGCCAGAGGAACTTTCGATAAATTTTATTTAAAAAATTCAAAAAAGGTTTGGATGCATTTTGGAGTGTAATAATATAACAAATTATAGTGTTAGATTCTGGAGAGGGGGGGGGGGGCGTATCCAAGGTTTTTTCCCATTGCCCGATTGGAGTCGGAAGGAATTTTTCCCCAAAAAGAGGACAATTGGCTTCTACCCCATTGGGTTTTTTTTTCCTTCCTCTGGATCAACACTTTAGTAAAAAAAACGAATGGATGGACGTCTTGTCTTTTTTCAGCCTTACAAACTATGTAACTATTGATAACATGACTGTATTGCATATTTGCTCATTTGTATGCATTTTTATGTATAAATTGTACAATTTAAATTTTTAGGTGAAGAGCGGATGAGCGGTTCTGATGGACATCAATCATTGATTAAGAAAACAAGAATTTACAAAGATGAAAGGCCATTTTCAGGCTCAGAATGTGGGAAATGATTAACTAGGAAGTCAAACCTTGTTGGACATCAGAGAATTCACACAGGAGAGAAACCATTTTCATGTCTAGAATGTGGGAAGATTTTTAGTCAGAAATAACATATTGAGGAACATCGGAAAATTCACACAGGAGAGAAGAAATTTGCATGTTTTGAATGTGGGAAGTCTTTTAGTCAGAACTCACATCTCATTGGACAACATAAACTTCACACAGGAGAGAAGCCATTTTCATGCCTTGATTGTGGGAAGTGTTTTACTAGAAAATAATGTTTTCTTTACACCAGGAAATTCACACAAAAGAGGATGATTTTTTTTTTGCTCAGAATGTGGGATGTGTTTTAATAGAAAATCAAATCTTCTTACATATCAAAGAATTCACACAGAAAAGAAGCCATTTTCATGTCCAGAATGTGGGAAGTCTTTTCGGTTCAAATTATATCTTGTAGAGCATCAGAGAATTCACACAGGAGAGAAGCCATCTTCATGTCTAGAATGTAGGAAGTACTTTAGTCAGAAATCACATCTTGAAGAGCATTGGAGAATTCACACAGGAGAGAAACCATTTTTTTGCACAGAATGTGAGAAGTCTTTTATTCAGAAGTCATCTCTTGAGGAGCATCAGAGAATTCACACTGGAGAGCAGGGCCGTTCCTAGGGGCGGGCAGGGTCGTTCCTAGGGGCGGGCAGGGCCGTTCCTAGGGGCGGGCAGGGCAGGGCACGAGGCTCCGCTCACCCGAGGGGGGTGCCACGACCGCCCGCCCTGTCCGCCCGGAGGATCGCCCCTGACTCTGCGCGTCTTTACAGTCACGCAGAGCCAGCAGCTGCAGGTGCACGGAGGAGGCGGGACGGATCATTCCCGTCCTAACTCCTCCCCTGTATAAGCATCGTAGGGGGCGCATGGCTTTCACCACGCCCCCTGTGACGCTGGGTCCCCTCGGTGGTAGAGGCAGCTCTGCCGCCGAGTAGACCTTTGGGAGCTGCGTGACAGTGTAAGCAGCGTGATGACGTCACGCTGCTTACACCACTCAGCAGCTCCGGACCGGGATGCGCGGACCGAGGTGAGTACTATTTTGTTATTTTATAATTACTTACAGGGGGGCATCACTGGCTACAGGGGGGGCATCACTGGCTACAAGGGGGGGCATCACTGGCTACAGGGGGGCATCACTGGCTATAAGGGGGGCATCACTGGCTATCAGGGGGGGCATCACTGGCTACAAGGGGGGGCATCACTGGCTACAGGGGGCATCACTGGCTACAAGGGGGGCAACCAATTGCTACAGGGGGGCAACATTGGCTACAAGGGGGGGCATCACTGGCTACAAGGGGGGGCATCACTGGGTACAGGGGGCATCACTGGCTACAGGGGGGGCATCACTGGCTACAGGGGGCATCAGTGGCTACAGGGGGCATCACTGGCTACAAGGGGGGCATCACTGGCTACAGGGGGGCATCATTGGCTACAAGGGGGGAATCATGGGCTACAGCGGGGGCATCACTGGCTACAAGGGGGGCATCACTGGCTACAGGGGGGCTACTGGCTACAGGGGGGCATCACTGGCTACAGGGGCATCATTGGCTACAAGTGGGGGCATCACTGGCTACAGGGGGGATCACTGACTACAAGGGGGCATCACTGGCTACAAGGGGGGGCATCACTGGCTACACGGGGGCATCACTGGCTACAAGGGGGCATCACTGGCTACAGGGGGGGCATCACTGGCTACAGGGGGGCATCACTGGCTACAGGGGCATCACTGGCTACAGGGGCATCACTGGCTACAGGGGGGATCACTGACTACAAGGGGGCATCACTGGCTACAAGGAGGGGCATCACTGGCTACAAGGAGGGGCATCACTGGCTACAAGGAGGGGCATCACTGGCTACAAGGGGGGGGCATCACTGGCTACAAGGGGGGCATCACTGGCTACAGGAGGGCATCACTGGCTAAAGGGGGGGCATCACTGGCTACAATGGGGGGGGCATCACTGGCTACAAGGGGGGCATCACTGGCTACAAGAGGGGGCATCACTGGCTACCCGGGGGGCATCACTGGCTACAAGGGGTATCACTTGCTACAGGGGGGCAGCACTGGCTACAAGGGGTATCACTGGCTACAAGGGGGGCATCACTGGCTATAAGGGGGCATCACTGGTACAGGGGGGCATCCCCTGGCTACAAGGGGGGATCACTGGCTACAGGGGGGGTATCACTGGCTACAAGGGGGGGAAAATCACTGGCTACAGTGGGGCATCACTGGCTACAGGGAGCATCACTGGCTACAAAGGGGGCATCACTGGCTACAGGGGGGCATCAATGGCTACAATGGGGGCATCACTGGCTACGGGGGGCATCACTGGCTACATGGGGCATATTACATGGCTACCATATGAGGTGCTATAGATGGGGAGTTTGTATAGAGATAGTAATTGGTAGAGAAGCACTGATAAATTGAGTCTAAGATGTTTGTTTTGTAAATTTTACAGTGAAGAGTCGGGAGTAGTCGTCATGGTGTCTGGCACAGATGGAGAAGAAGAAGAGAAAGAGAACAACTCTTCAGAGACGTCTCCTGTAAGTCACTATATGTAACTTTACTGTAATCATTTATATGTCTGCAGAGCCTGTGTACAGCGGGTATCCATCATTGTATGGTCACTGTACGCCAGTAATATTGGTTGTAGTATAATGGTTTGTATTCAGTAATGGTTAAGTTGTATTATTCAGTCACTATATGGTGGTGATATGTGTTCATGGTGTGGTGGTATTATATTTAGTAGTTTTATATGTAGCACATTGTGGTAAGGCTTTTTATATATTTTGGCTTTGGTTTATGGTGATACAATTTGTCGCATTGGGGTGCATTATGTTTCCGGGGGTGGGGGGTGGTGGCTGGCGAAATTTCTTCACCTCGCCCTGGGTGAAATTCAGCCTAGGAACGGCCCTACTGGAGAGAAGCCATTTTCATGAATGTGGGAAGTGTTTTAATAGAAAATCATATCTTGTTACACATCAAAAAATTAATACAGGAGCGAAGCTATTTTACCTGGAATAAAAGTCTTTCAAGACTCGTAAAAACTCACAAAGCAAAGAAATAATAATTATGACACTCAATTAAAATGTGAAAATAAAAAATAAACATTACTGCTTAACACAGAGACACTTCTCTTTTGATCTTAGTGATGGCTTCTGTGCTAATTGTATTAATCATTAAAGACAATCATCCCTGGGACAGATAACATCGGGATGGGGAATGTCTGGGGTTTAATTTAGAAATATGAGAGCGGTTTTCCAAAGTAATCTGTTACCAATAAAACCTCACTACATTTCTCTAAGGAACATCGGTATCCCCCCTTCCTCTCAGGCATTTATTGTATATCCTCAGGACAAGCCACACATTTCTGATAAATGTGAGTCCCACCTCAAAGATCTCCTTTTCTCATTTGTTCCTCTTTAAGTAGTGCCAAATCTAGACCCCTCTGCCTCAGCTGACAGAAGGGACATCTGTGCTCCAGGGATGGTCTACCAGGCACAGCAAGGTTGTTAATATGGGGATAAATTTTATGCTCTATAGTCTTTGTAAGAGAACTATAGAACGTGTCCACCTTGATCAGCACCAGGTAAAATTTCAGGACGGTCAACCTTGGTTCTTTTACAGAGATGAAGATTTTGTTATTGATGTGTGTATTTCCTGACATTCAGGCCTTTCACAGTTTTATTCACTTCTTCTACCATTTGTCTCCCGATTAAAAACATGTGGAGACATTGAATTGGATGACGAGAAGATAATAAAAAGATTAGGACTATCCCCTAATGGTGATTGGTTAATAAGTTAATGCTGATTGGTGAAAAACATTTCTTTATTTGACATGTGGAGAAAAAAAAAATCACCGGGACGGATACCATAAAATGTGGAGGGAGAGACTCATAGCCAGACACTATAAAATGTGGAGGGACAGACTCACGGCCGGACACTGTAAAATGTAGTGGGAGAAACTCATGGTGGACACCATAAAATGTAGAGGAGAAGACTCATGGCCAGATATTATAAAATGTAGAGGGAGAGACTCATGGCTGGACACTATAAAATGTAGAGGGAGAGACTCATGGCCGGACATTATAAAATGGGGAGAGGAAGGGACTCATGGCCGGACACTATAAAACTTAGAAGGAGAGACTCATGGCCAGACACTATAAAATGTGGAGGGAGAGACTCATGGCCGTACACTATAAAATGTAGAGAGTGGGACTCACGGCCGGACACTATAAAATGTGGAGGGAGAGACTCATAGCCGGACACTATAAAATGTGGAGGGGGAGACTCACGGCCGGACACTATAAAATGCTGAGGGGGAGACTCATGGCCAGACACTATAAAATGTGGAGGGGGAGACTCAAGTCTGGACTCTTATATTTAGACATTTGTCATACACAAACAGTAACATTCATAGTTGACAAAGAAATAAATGGTCCATGAAGACAGAGAAAGCAATAAGCTTCCCCCATCAGCCAGAAGAGCTCCATCTGCAGGACAACATGAGATTCAGGAGACCGTAACTTACAGAGGAAGATTTTATTTAACAGATTATGAAATTTTTGGACATTACATTGACTGTTAAGGGTAATACACCTTCTACAACCTTATACAGGAAAGACACATCCGGCAACACCACACTACACGCACTGAGCTGCCATCCTAAACATACTGCGCGCTCCATCCCTTTGGGAGAATTTATTAGAGCGAAACACACCTATTCAGAAATTGTGACTTTGCATACACAGCTGGAGGTTATTAAGGATAGATAGCACAGCAGAAGGTGCCCCAGCTGGATTTAAAGCAGAAATAGCTGTTAGCTCGATAGAACATGATCATTTATAGAGGGACAAAGTTTCCAATGAAGATGTCTTCTGGTTGACTTACCTTCTCTACAAGCTACAGCAATCAGTACAATCGGATTGTCAATATCACCCAGAAGAGTTTTCCTCTCCTGTATCCGGATCCTATAACTGTAGATATTTTGAGAAAGGGTATGTGCTTTGTCTCCAAGCGCGGTAATTCATTGGGCTCAGCATTATCGCCAAGTCTGTAAAGGGAAATTCCTTCATGGGACACCTGGCTCACATTGAAAGGCAACTTTAGATGTGGTGGCTCTCGTTACAACATGTGCGACTATATAAAGAAGGTCACCGAGCTCAAGCCCAGTTGTGGTAACTCAGTTCACAAAGTTAATGATTGTATTAACTGTGAAACGAACTCCGTAATCTATGTTATCAAAAGTCAGTCTTGTGAATTATTGTATGTGGGTTGCACTAAACACAATTTGTAGAAGACATATGAGCTCCGGTCAGGGGCTTCCAAACATTCTGAACCAGTGCACAATGCAGAGGTCTGTGCATTGTTGTTCTTTGGCCTTGTCCAGACCACAATCAGGTGAATATAAACTGTAAAATCACATTTATTTACTTTTTATAACAAATACTGCTATTTGAGCAGAAATATTCATTGTTACTTGCGTTTATGCAGCATATATAGTCCGTGGTAGTCGGTATGAGCAAAAAAGTGTCCAAACGTTATTTCATGTGGACGCATAGCTTGGCCCCGCCATCTTGGATAGCATACCACTGACAGGCGGATCCAGCGCAGGGCAAGCAGGCAGGGACAGTGGGCTGAGTTTAAATTAGGGCTCACTGTACCTCCCTTGATGTGACAAGATTTTGCCGTGATTGATGTTTATGATGTCCAAACTCCTTTATTCCAGTATATTTTATATACATTGGGATGTAATTCCTGTCTAAGTCTGGTGCACTAGAGCTGGTGGTTTCTGGACTGGCAGCAGGATACCTACACTGACCTCCTCTAGGTTTTATGAAGATTTCTGCACTAGGACAGTGCATTTGTTGTCTCTTCCTATTTGCTGTTTTCTACTTTTCAGCCCTTGAGAGACTTATTATAAACCTGACAAGAGGCAGTAGAAAACCTCCTGACTAATCTCCATCTCATTGGCTGGACTTTCCTGGAAGCTCCTGATAGAAGATTTTGAACTGACAAGTTGATGAGGACATGTTGGGGGATGTGAGATTTCTTGTACCGGAGGACGATGTCAAGAATATTTCTTCTTCACTAGAATATGACCGTGCTCTGAACTTTATATACAGAAAGGAACTCCAATAGTGTTGTCCTCATTCCTCTTATGACAGCTCATCCTCTATTACATCTGCCGACATCATTCTCACTTTGGTTTGATGTTGTTACAGAACCAGTGAAAAAACAACTGTATAAAAGTTTCAAGATTTTGGTTTCTAATATGTTACTGACCTAAATTGAACAGTTCAGGCAAGAAAACCTTTAACTGTGTCTGTTTGACAGAAAGGTAAATATATTTTGCTTGCAACAGTTTATTGGGGTTATCTCTTAGGCCGTGTTCACACGGCTTATTCCCGACGGATTTGTGAGCCGTATTGAGCTCACAAATCCGCCGTGAATAAGGGGCGGGACGGTGGCGGGGCCGGAGCGCGGCGGGGGCGCCGCTCCCGGCCCCATAGACAAAGCATTGTTTACGGCGCGTAGGCGCCGTAAATAATGTGCATCTCAGTTTCTCTCCGCCCGGCGGATTCGCCGAGTGGGGAGGAGCGACGGAATCCACTGTTCTCTATGAGAGCAGTGGATTACTGTAATGACTCCGACGGATTGGCGCCGTACTGCAGCGCAAATCCGGCGCGGAGTACGGCACCAATCCGTGCCCAAATAAGCCGTGTGAACGAGGCCTTACAGTGACAATTACCACTGATGATCCAGACCAATTACCTCCTGAGTGACCTCTATGATGTCCCCCAACAATTCCTGCATAAAACATTTCCCATATACTGACCATGGATATTATTTATTCCCTGTGTGAGTTCTCAGATGTCTGGACATCAATTTGTTTTTTCTACTGTGTGAATTCTTAGATGATAAACAAGATATGATTTCCGATTAAAAGACTTCCCACATGTTGTGCATGAAAAAGGCTTAACCTCTGCATGAATTTTCTGATGTGTAACAAGATGTGATTTATCTTTAAAACATTTCCCCCCATTCAAACATAAAAAGTTTCTCCTGTGTAAATTATTTATTCAACAAAGGGTGATTTCTGAAAAAAAACCTTTCCCCCAAATTTCCCAAAATGAAAAGGATCTCTTGTGGAATTTGAAGGCCCAAAAGATGGTTTCTTTTAAAAACCCTTTTTCCACTGCGGGGAAATGGTTCTCCCCCGTTGGTTGTGAGAGAACAGTTGTGTTGCTTTAAAAAACTCTTTAAGTGAGGAGAAAAAGGCTTTACCCCCTTTGTGAATTTTTGTTCTAAAAGTATTGATTGTAAAGAAAAGGGTTTCCCATTCTGACATGGAAATGGTCTTTTCTTTTTGAAATTTAGGTCGGTTTCCCGTTGTGTCATTTTGTGATTGATTATTTCTTACAAAAAGCAGAAAAAAAATTGATGTCCTGGGGCCCCCCTAAGTCTTCACCTGAAAAAGAAAACATTTTACCCCCAAAAAATGATATTTCATAATTTCTATATGAAGAAGGTATCAGAATCTAGTCATATATCCAAAGAAGAGGTTCGCTTTATAGTTACACAAAAAGTGTCAGAGCCGTGCCTCACTAACCTGCAGTCACCTATGTTTTACCTCCTATAGAAGCGCTCAGTAGGACTGATCCCCATAAAGCCATCCTGCTGCTGTGTTATAAGGTTATTATCATGAGACCTCCAGTATGGCCTCTCATAGAAAACCTTCACATGTTTTACCCACAATAGAGGAGAAACTTACAGCCCTATAGTTTCCACAATCACTTTCTGACCACATTGTGAATATTGGCATCATTGCCCCAGAAATAATGGTCTGTCCATCACTGGGATTAGAGGCTCTGTCCACCTTCATGGCCATTCCATATAGAGCTCCAATGCAGGTGACATGAGAGAGGAAGGAACCTTGTTGTCAGGGAACAGAATTTCCAAACTGAACAATTAAATAAAACAGATTTTAAAAAAGCTCCCATAAAAGAGATCTGATCCATCACACACAAACTAGTAAACAAGTTTTATTAAAAATATTCTTCTGTTTTGTGTCTACAGCTTCTATGCAGACCTACGTATTTCCATTGCTGCTTTATTTGTCATTTTTGGTTCATTACAGAAATAAAAAATATTGAGTTTCCATATATTATTTCAATATATAAAAAAACTCCCCTCTTAGGACAGGATCTAAACCTCATGTTTCTATTCCACAGATTTTAAACTGTTCCTCAGAGTTTCCTAAGCCAAGTATCCTCTATTCATACAGTTTACGTCAGTGTCCACCAAGGCTATAATGATATATTATCCTATGATGGTACAAATCCCGCATGAAGTTTAATACAGACCCCAACACATTGCTAAGGTCAGTATATGGACTCCAAAACTCTTTAAAGTTGGAAACACAGACTTCAGTGCCCCCTACTGACTTTTACATTTTATTATTATTATTATTATTATTATTTATTTTATAGCGCCATTAATTCCATGGCGCTGTACATTCAGGGGGTTACATACATAACATAAGTCAAACATTTACAGTAGTGACAATCTCTGAATAACAACAGGTACAGAGGGAGAGAGGGCCCTGCCCGCGAACGCTTACAATCTACAAGGAAGGGGGAAAGAGACAGAAGGTAGGGGCAGACATGTTCGTGGGGTGAAGTGACAGTGGTGTTATTCTAGGTCATAGGCAATCCTGAAGAGGTGGGTTTTCAGATTGCTTTTGAAGCTGGTGAAAGTGGGGGCGAGTCTGAGGTGTTGGGGCAGCAAGTTCCAGAGTATGGAGGAGGCACGAGAGAAATCTTGGAGACGGTTGTGTGAGGTGACAAGAGGAGAGTGGAGAAGAAGGTCCTGAGAGGAGCGGAGGTTGCGTGAGGGTGAGTATCTGGAGATTAGAGCAGAGATGTATGGAGGGGAGAGGTTATGGAGAGCCTTGTAGGTCAGTGTCAGTAACTTGAAATTAATGCGCTGGGCAATGGGAAGCCAGTGTAGGGATTGGCAGAGGGGAGAGGCAGAGGAGTAGCGAGGAGAGAGGTGGATAAGACGGGCAGCAGAGTTGAGAATGGATTGGAGGGGAGCGAGAGTGCTAGCTGGGAGGCCACAGAGAAGGATGTTGCAGTAGTCGAGGCGGGAGATGACAAGGGCATGGACCAGCATTTTTGTAGTGACAGGGTTAAGGAATGAGCGGATGCGAGAGATGTTTTTCAGGTGGAGGCGGCAGGCAGAGGTGAGGGTTTGGATGTGGGGTTTGAAGGACAAGGCAGAGTCGAGTGTTATCCCAAGGCAGCGGACTTGCGGCACCGGTGAGAGTGTAGAGCCATTGACTATGATAGAGACATCAGGTGGAGGGAATGGAGTGGGACGGTGGATAGGATAATGAATTCAGTTTTCTCTACATTAAGTTTTAGAAGACGGGAGGAGAAGAAGGAGGATATGGATGATAGGCAGTCTGGGATCCGGGAGAGTAGAGAGGTAATATCAGGACCGGAGATGTAGAGTTGGGTGTCATCAGCATACAGGTGGTTCTGGAAGCCATGTGATGCTATGAGCTGACCCAGACCAAGAGTGTAGATAGAGAAGAGGAGTGGGCCCAGGACTGACCCCTGGGGGACACCAACAGAGAGAGGGCGATGGGAGGAGGTGGTGCGAGAGTGAGAGACACATGAATGTCGATCAGTGAGGTATGAGGAGATCCAAGAAAGGGCTGAGTCCGTGATGCTGAGGGAGGAGAGGATTTTTATGAGGAGTGAGTGTTCGACAGTGTCAAAGGAGAGGACAGGTCTAAGAGGAGAAGGATAGAGTAGTGACGTGAGGCTTTTGCGGTTAATAGGTCATTAGTGACTTTGGTTAGGGTGGTTTCTGTAGAGTGATGGGATCGGAAACCAGATTGGAGTGGGTCAAGAAGAGAGTTGGAGGACAGATGGAGGACAGTTGAGGTAGACATGTTGTTCAGGAGTTTCGAAGCAAATGGAAGCAGTGAGATGGGGCGATAGTTGGACAGAGAGGAGGGGTCAAGAGAAGGTTTCTTCAGAATGGGTGTGATGGTGGCATGCTTAATGGTGAAGGGACGATGCAGAGGTTAGTGATAGGTTGAAGAGATGGGTGAGACTGGGAGTATAACAGGGCTGAGGTCTGGGATGAGGTGGGATGGGAGTGGATCAAGGTTACAGGTAGTGAGGTTGGATTTGGAGAGTAGAGAGGACAGCATGTCATGAGTGACGTGGGGAAGCAAGTTAGGGGGAAGTGCAAGGTGGTGGCTGTGGGAACTGTGTGGGTAGAGCGGCTGGCGGTGGGGACTGTGCCGGCATGGGTGTGGGTGGTGGGGACAGTGGAGTGATGCTTTCTCTGATGAGGTTGGTCGTTTAGAAAGTGGGTGGCAAAGTCATCCGCTGAAAGGAGGGATGGGGGAGGAGGTGCCGGTGGACGGAGAAGCGAGTTGAAGGTTTTGAATAGTTGTCTGGGGTTGTGGGACAGGGCGGATATGACAGTGGAGAAGTAATCCTGTTTGCTGAGGCCAGTGCAGACTTAATGTGTGTATGTGATAGTTTGTACGAGGTGAAGTCGGTGGTGGAGCGGGTTTTCTCCAGTGGCGTTCGGCAATTCTGGAAGCACGCCTCAGCTGTTTGGCAGAGTCTGTGTGCCAGGGTTGTTGTTTGTTTTGTGGGTTCTGTTGTGTGTGAGAGGAGCGACCAAGTCAAGAGTGGAGGTGATTGTGTGGTTGTAGAAAGCGGTGTGCTGTGTTGGGGTCATCTAACGGAGGATATGGTAAGAGAGAGATACAAGAGAGTCCGAGAGAGGTGCAAGGGTTTAAGTTTTTGAAGGTTCTGCGGGGGTGACTGGTGTGTGCAGAGGAGGAGCAGGTGGGGTGGAGATGGGGAGAAGGTAAGCAGGTTGTGGTCAGATATAGGGTGTGGAGAGTTAGAGAAGTCAGATAGGGGACAGAGGCGGGTGAGGACGAGGTCCAGAGTGTGTCCATTTTTGAGTGGCTCCAGAGGTCCATTGGGAGAGGCCAAAGGAAGAGGAGAGCGAGAGGAGTTTTGTGGCAGTGGAGTGGGGTGTGTCGATGGGGAGGTTAAAGTCTCCCATTATGATTGTTGGGGTATCAGTGGAAAGAAAGTGGAGAAGCCAGGAGGCGAAGTGATCAAGGAAGGTGGTGGCAGGGCCTGGGGGTCGGTAGACGACTGCCACTTGGAGATCGGAGGGGGAGTAGATGCGGACAGAGTGCACCTCAAAGGAGGGGAGGTTGAGGAAAGGTAATGGCGGAATGGGGGTGAAGGAACAGGTGTCTGACAGTAGAAGGACAACACCTCCACCATGCTTTGTTGCCGGGGCGGAGAGCATGGGTAAAGTGGAGGCCACCAAAGGACGAGAGCAGCAGGGAGACTGTGTCAGAGGGGTCAGCTAGGTTTCTGTTAGTCCAAGAGAGGATGAGTTACGTGATTTAAAAAGGTTGTGTATATAGGAGAGTTTATTGCATACAAGACTGTGCATTCCAGAGAGCCCAGAGAGAGAAATAGGAGAAGGAGGGCACAAGGGAATATGGTTTCAAGTTTGCAGGGTTAAAAGAGTTTGCAGAAATGGGTCTGTTACCAGTTTGAAATGCAATAGTTGGAATGTGCTGTGGGGGCCCTGGATTCGGGGATATGTCCCCAGCAGCTAGGAGGAGCAGAGAGAGGGTTAGGAGGTGGGAGTAAGATAGACAGTAAGTAGGTTGGGTCTGTTTAGTGAGGAAGGGATGGATAGTGGGAAACAGGTTGGTGGCAGCAGACAAGTGAGAGGGTAAAATGCTGGGGGAGATAAACAGTGCATTGCCCAGCAGAGGGGTATGGGGATAAGCAATTAGTTTAAGAAAAATGGAGGTGTAGATGATGGAGGACAGGAGAAACATGGTGAGTGACTGTGGCAGGCTGTGACGCAGTAAGTGGAAGAGAAAAGCATAACAAGCTGTTACCTATGTCAATCCTTGTTTAATCCTGGTTTAAATTCCGGTTGTAATTCACTGTTCCAGTACTTAGAAAATGGCCGTACTTTGACATAGAATCCAATACCCACTGAGGAGTGTCTCACTAGTCCCTAAAGCCTGGTCCATGGACAACAATATGCCACGGTGACTGCTACCTGGACCTTGAGGACTCAAGTACCACAGGCTGATAACCGAGGCTTTACAATGTAAGTTCCTATGGGGAAGGTTCTCTCTTATGTGATCCTGCAGCCGTCACTCTGAATCTGTATCTGCTCTCCAGTTCTGTGATTGTATCTGTACAGAGGGGTTTGTAGCCATTTGGGGTCACATTGTACCAGGGCCTGAATGACAATTGGTACGACAGAGGGAGAGAGGACCCTACCCGCGAGAGCTTACAATCTACAAATCTACATCAGGATTCCTCCTAGAAATGTGCCACCAAGGGCCTGGTCTTGGTGGGGGAAGCCACTGGTTATCTGTCAGCAACACTAGGTTGGTGACAGCTGTATGTAGTACAGCTGAGGTCCAGCCATTATGGGTTGGTTTTCCCGGAACAGCTGCAGATGGGTGGGTGGCTGTTCCCACATTCCAGGACACGTTTTGTACAGACCTCTGGAGGCCTATTAAAGGTATGCTAAGACAGGTGATTAGGGGGTGTGGCTTGCTACCTGAGAGTGGAGCAGCAGAGGAGCTGAGGAGAGGGCTCTTATCCCCCCAGGCTTTAGGGAAGCCTGAATTCTATAACAAATGTACTGTGCTGGATGGTAGGTCCAGGGCAGAGGAAGAGAGGGTCTCTACAAAGTAAAGTCAGTGGCTAGACAGCCAAGGGTTTTTGTTTGGTTAAACCTGTTTATGTGTTTCCTGTGCCTCAATAAATCTGGCTGAGGCCAGGGTTAAACTGAAGTCTGGTGTCTGAGTGCCGATTCGCTTACCAAATGGCGATCCAGGAGCCAAGTACCCCGAGGACGGTCCCGGAGAACATCTGAATGTAATTGAAGCATTACATATGGTGGAGGATGCAGACATAATTGACACAGGAATTGGTGCAGGAAACATTGCTGTAGCAGAATTTAAAGGGCCGGAGGCCTGAATGTTGGAGTTGTGTTTAAGAGACACAGACTGCATTGTTGGGTGTGAGAGACTGTCCCTAGAGGGAGAGTAACGCAACCAGTACAGAGATGGTGATTGCTGCTGTGTGCTGCTTGAAAAAGTTTTTCAGCCATGGGTGACATTTTTGAGCTGGTGCGCCATATGATCACCCAGAACGCAGCACCACATCATTATAACCAACCAAACACCTGGTGAGGATATGTCCAAGACTGTTGCTGGAAGGAATATCCGGGTGCCAAAGAACCAGGTCATCCTTCCAAGGATATGCCCAGGCGGGCCAAAGCCAAATCTCTAAGAAGCCTGGGTTCAGTGGTACCAGGAGTGACCCATCTCTACAGCAGAAGATGGCTGCTGTAGTCCAGCATGAAGAGCTGCCAGTAAGAACCCTGGAGTTGTGAGTGGGTGGCATCCTACTATTGGTCGATTTAGACTGTCGTCAAAGGACCTCCAGAGTGCATCCGGACGTTATACTCTTTATGAAGACCCGACAAGAAACTGGCAAGACTGTTGCAATATATTTTGAAATGGGTTTTGGGACTGTCGGTCATGTGCTTGAGGTCTGTGAGTAGCTGTGTGTGGAGGTAATACTTGGCAGAAGATTTCCACATTTGTGGCAGTTGTGGGAGACAGCGAAGGTAAAAGTATTTGGTTACTTCTGGAATGGAACCCCTGAGTGTGCTGTGCCACTGCCGGAAAGTGACAGGCCTGATGACTTGCATATAAAAGCCCATGAGAAGTTGGTGTCTAATTCTTTGAACATTAACCACAGTGTGTTAAACGTGTGTCCTGATGTTCTACCTGGACAGGAGAAGGATCCTGAGAGCAGTGGGACTGTTAAACCTGGAATTACAGAGTCTGAGGGACTTAAAGTATAGCATGTGGACTTGTCATTCCAGAACCAATTAACTGCATTAATGTATGAGAACCATGCTATGTCTGAACAAGGTGGTATAAAAACTGCAGACAAAACAATAGAGGGGATTAGCTCAAGTACGCCCCTACAGGTCATGGTTAATAGTGCTAGGAGTATAGCAGAGGATGTGTGTCCTTTGATGGATGACAATCAGGAGAATTGTGCTACCGTTACAGTCTCAGGTGGGGCTAATGTGGTGACCTCTGTGTCTTCTGTTGTGAAAACCTGTGTATATGACGGCCCTACAGCTGTGTGGGAAGTGTCTGGAGTCCAGATGATAAATGTGTCTACCAGTGACCCCAGCACAATGTATGTACCTGATGGTAGCCTGCAAATCGCAGGTGAGGTGTGTTCGGTGATTGATGGCCACCAGTTCTTTGACTCCTGTTGGTCCCAGAGAGGAGCTTTCATGTTTCAGTGTGCTGCCTGGAAGGGAAAATCCTGGGAATGATTGCTCTGCTGCCATGTATGAGAAAAAAATGAGTGTGAATGTGCGGGTTACTGACCATGAAGACAAAACACTCTGTGAAGAGTCTCCATTTGAGGGGTGGAGTGGACACTGTAGTGGGGCAGTGCTGCACTTTAATTATGGTGATTTGGATGGGAGTGATGAAAAAACCTGGATAAAGAAAACGTGTGCCAAGGCAGATTTAGTTGGAGATCTGGATTGTGCCACTGCAGGGAATGAAGAGGATGGTTGTGCTGGGACCTGTAGTGCAGCTGAGGTCACTTGCTCCAATGGTTGCGGTGTTTCCAGTAGCTTTTACTGCATGGGCCACAAGGACTGCTGTGATGGAAAGAGTGAGCTGCTAGATACCACAAAGGTGGGGGTATGTTTAAACCCTAGTAAAAGGCAAGTGAGCATGTTTAAATCCCCAGCTGGTAAAGAGGACTTATGTCCTGTCTTGTGTGATGACTTATATGTGGGTGCCTTGTTCAGCCAGATGTCTGCCCCTACTGGTGTTGAGAAGGTGACCGAGTTGCCTAAGGTGAACACAGCGAGTTTTGGTTTTGAGTTGGAGAACCATAAGGAGGTTAGCCTGGCTGCTAGTGACTCCAGTGCATGGTATGACCTTGATAGTGAGCAAGATATAGGAGTGACCCAGGTAGAAACCGAGAGTTCTCCCTTACAGATGGTTGTAGGGGATGGGAAGGAAACATCTCCACACATTGCTGCCAAGGGTCTGCTGCTAAATGGAGCAAGTGAAGACTGTGCACAGGGGAATGTGTTCTCTGATATTGGTGAGGTCCTGATTGCAGAGCAGACATGGCTTGTGGCCCCTGTAGTGCAATTTAAGCCTTCTCAAGTGGTCACCACCAGACAAATACCTGTGGCAGGCTGTAAAGCTCATGTGAGTGCCAGTGATCCCTGTAGTCATGCAAGGATATTGCATGAAAAACCGGAAACAGGCCATGAAGGTGGTCTTTCCACTGCTGGAAATAAGGTGTATGGAGGGACGAGCGAGTCCTCAGACATTAGAAACTCACCTGGTAAGGAGGCTGAGATCATCGGCAGGGCTTTACTTCATGTAGCCATTGCCTGGAATAACCCTGTGATCACTGACCTACAGGTTAAGGATGACACAGAGGTACATTGTGCCACAGGCGGTCCTACTGCAGTGGAAGTTAACATCACTGGGGTGGTCGTGGAGTAGACCAGATTTCCTCTGGTAGGAACCAAGGAACAGTTAGTAGCCAAGAGTCATAGCTTCAGCGTCCAGAAAGATTAGAGGATGTCTCTGACTCTGAAGGGGCAGGAGATGGTCAGGGAGGACCATAGGTCTGGTGAGGAAGATACATTTGGGTCTCATGGTATTCCTGCAGACAAAGAGGTAGCAGGTAGGGGCTCAGGTGCACCCCTGGGGGCCATGGTGGATAGCAACCCTGAGCGGTATGCTGTCGTTACAGATTCTGGTAACACCAGTGTGGTTGCTGGGTCCCACCAGAGGTCCTTTGCTTATGTGGGACTCAATATAGTGAAGACCTTGCCCAGTGGGCACAATGCCAAGGTAGACTGTGTGTGGGAAAAGGCCACAAGGCAGGATAGTGCTGGTGTTGGAGTTGTCAGTAGTAGCCCTATGACTGTCGGCATGCGGGCTGAAGGTGACGACTTCAATTTTGCAGAGCAAGTCAGCTATTGTGGGGTGAGTGCAGGGTGTGAGTCCAGAGCTGAGCTGTATGGGAACAATATTGTCACCGCCCTGAAGATGTAGGGAAGATATTGCCCTAAAGTAGGAGCTTTGACCCTGGAAGAAGCATTGTGCAGGGTGATCCAGTCCTAAGGCATTTATCGAAGGGGAGGGATATGTGGCAGAGCGACCTTATGCAGTCGAATGGTGCTGCCACCATGTGGCGTACATCAGGATTCCTCCTATAAATGTGCCACTGAGGGCCTGGTCTTGGAGGGGGAAGCCACTGTTTATGTAGTACGGCTGAGGGCCAGCCATTGTGGGTTGGCTTTCCCGGAACAGCTGCAAATGGGTGGGTGGCTGTTCCCACATTCCAGGACACGTTTTGTGAAGACCTCGGAAGGCCTATTAAATGTATGCTAAGACAGGTGATCAGGGGGTGTGGCTTGCTACCTGAGAGTGGAGCAGCAGAGCAGCTGAGGAGAGGGCTCTTATCCCCCCAGGCTTGAGGGAAGCCTGAAGTGTATAACAAATTTACTGTGCTGGACGGTAGGTCCAGGGAAGAGGAAGAGAGGGTCTCTACAAAGTCAAGTCAGTGGCTAGACAGCTAAGGGTTTCTTGTTTGGTTGAACCTGTTAATGTGTTTCTTTTGCCACAATAAAGCTGGCTGGCTAAACTGAAGTCTGGTGTACGAATGCCGATTCGTTTACCAAAGCAGCGATTCAGGAGCCAAGTACCCCCAGGACGGTCCTGGAGGGCGTCCGAACACAAGTGAGGCGTTATACAAGTTATAGTGGCCAGGATTCTGGAGAAGGGTCTGGATACATTTCTAGATGTAATAATATAACAAGCTATAATGACCGGGATTGCGGAGAAGGGTCTGGATAAATTTCTAGATGTAATAATATAACAAGTTATAGTGATCAGGATTCTGGAGAAGGGTCTGGATACATTTCTAGATGTAATAATATAACAAGTTATAATGACCGGGATTGCAGAGAAGGGTCTGGATACATTTCTAGATGTAATAATATAACAAGTAATATTTGACCAGATCTGGAGAAGGGTATGGATACATTCTAGATGTAAATAATATAACAAGTAATAGTGACCAGGATTTGGAGAAGGGTATGGATACATTTCTAGATGTAAAAATATAACAATATAGTGACCGGGATTTCTGGAGAAAGGCCCTGGATACATTTCTAGATGTAAAATATAACAAGCAAAAATAAACCGGGATTGCGGAAAAAGGTCTGGATACATTTCTAGATGTAATAATAATACAAGCATAGTGACCAGGATTCTGGAAAGGGTCTGAAGACATTTCTAAGATGTAATAAAAATAACAAGTTTAAAAGTGACCGGGATTCTGGAGAAGGGTCGGTGATCCAAGGATTAGAGTCAGGAAGGGATTTTTTTCCTAAAATGATGACAATTGGCTTCTACCTCATGGCCATTTTTGCCTTCCTCTGAATCAACATTGTAGGAAAATAAGCTGAACTAGATGGATGTCTGTTTTTATTTTGGCAAACTATGTAACTATGTAAGAGAAGAGGTTATCTGCACTATACATCATACACAACATGGCAGTACCGCAGAGGTTACCTACACTATACATCATACATAACATAACAGTACAGCACAGGTTACCTACACTATACATCATACATAACATAACAGTACAGCACTGGTTACCTACACTATATATCATACATAGCATGACAGCACAGATTACCTACACTATACACCATAGATAACATGACAGTACAGGGACATTTTCCCCACACTATACATCCCTACATAACATGACAGTACAGCACAGGTTACCTACACTATACATCATACATAACATGACAGTACAGCACAGGTTACCTACACTATACATCATACATAACATGACAGTACAGCACAGGTTACCTACACTATACATCATACATAACATGACAGTAAAAGCACAGGTTACCTACCCCTATAAAATCATACATAACATGACAGTACAGCACAGGTTACCTACACTATACATCATACATAACATGACAGTGCAGCACAGGTTACCTACACTATACAACATACATAACATGACAGTACAGCCCAGGCTACCTACACTATACATCATACATAACATGACAGTACAGCCCAGGCTACCTACACTATACATCATACATAACATGACAGTACAGCACAGGTTACCTACACTATACATCAGACATAACATGAAAAGCCACAGCATAGGTTACCTACACTATATATCATACATAACAGACAGTACAGCACTGGTTACCTACACTAAAACATCATACATAACATGACAGCACAGGTTTCCTACACTAATACATCAAACAAAAAAACATGACAGTACAGCACAGGTTACCTACACTATACATCATACATAACATGACGGTATAGCACAGGTTACCTGCATTATACATCATACATAACTAGTGTTGAGCGATTGCGTTGGCTATCGAGATCGATCGATAGTCGATAGTCCGGCCGCTAATCGAT
This sequence comes from Phyllomedusa bahiana, assembly GCA_025379985.1. Classification (NCBI taxonomy): domain Eukaryota; kingdom Metazoa; phylum Chordata; class Amphibia; order Anura; family Hylidae; genus Phyllomedusa; species Phyllomedusa bahiana. The sequence goes on from JAODAL010007436.1 coordinate 88,075, forward strand.
AAGGTTTTTCGATAGTGACATCGATATAGCGCGATGACCATTAAAGTCTATGGGGGAGCAACAACACGTTTCAATCTTACACCCAAACAAGGCTGGAGAAGCTGAATTAACATCCACAAGCAGTCAAATGGATACGTGGCTAAAATCTTAGGCAACACACTTAGGTTATAAAAGCCACAGAAAAAAAGTCACAGACCATTTACTATCCCTGTTCTTTCTACCACATGCCTGACCCCTTAAACCTGCATCCACCACGAAATTTACAAAGTGCCAGAAGGCAGTATGATTTGAACCAATTCATTTTACTTGAACTGGACATATGAATATCCCTGTCCTGGAACGCAGCATGAGCCCCAAACCTGCATGAATGACCCCCAGATTTAAAAAGTTGCCGGAAAAGGAGTACCTTTCAACCACCATTTTATTGAACTGGACACTAACTAAATCTGTCCTGTACCTGGCAGAATGACCATTAAACCTTCAGACCCACATTTTAAAAAGTGCCAAAAAAAGGAGTCTTTCAACCACCAATTTAGTTGAACTGGACATTGACTATACCTGGTCCTGGGCCACCAGCATGACCAGGGCCGGAGTACAGTGGGTTCGGTGAGAGCCCAGGCTGGCGTCCGTCATCTTTTTAACGACGCAGGCTTAAAAATGCACAATGACGCAGCAACAAAAACTGTCGTATCTGAAGCAGAGTGGCGGAAGCGGAAGTGTGAGAACACCATTCCTTCCTCTGTACACAGTCAAGACCTGGGGTAAGTTGCGCTTGCCCCTCCGTATGAAGGGCGACCAATTGAGGCTTCACCTTGGAAATACTGTGTGGTTTAACGCTCCTGTTTCCATCCCATGTTGCCCTTTGCTTGGCATTCTTTTTCTCATTTTAACTCAACGTGCTGGAGAAATGTCTCTGTACTTTGTTCTCTCTTTCCGGCTCCATACTCCATGTCCTCTGAAATAACCTACATCTGGTCAAGTTTTTTCGTCCTGTACCTTCCCTTGTAACAATTTCAAGGGAATTTTTTTTCACCATCTATTTTGTGTACATGCAAGTTTTTTAGTAGTTTAGAAAAAAATTCTAGAAAACTCATTTTTTAAAACTAAGGAGTGAGAATACCCTACTCATGTCTTTGTTTTCCTCTTATTTTTTCATTGGTATTTTTGAACGATTGGGTCTATTTAACGTCTCAATAGAACAGGGAATTGATACAATGTTAAAGATCTTGCAAAAACAAGTTCATATGTTGCAATATTTGTCCATTATGTTGTTCTTATGATTACCTAGTATTTTTATTCCACCTTTCAATTCACGCTGTTGTGAAAAAGAATTGCTGTTTTATTTACAGATTTACGTAGATCTGGCGTCATGAACAGTGCGCTTGTGCGCAAAAGTCAAAAAACACGTAACTGTTTAATGTTTTGGTTGATACACGTATTTTTGGCAACAATAACAAACCTGTGCGTGACTACAAGATTGCTGTATTGTAATTTTAACTGCAGTGGAATATCAACAGTCAACAGGTGTAATGTGGGTAAAATTAAAAAATGAAACTAGTCTGAAATGTATACTGATAATAATAGTCGGAGTTTTTAGGCACTCTAACAAAGAGACCTGCCAGTTTACTAGAAATGATGTGTATCCAATATAAAGTTCATGCTGCCCAAATATCCAGGAAATATTTTCAATACAAACTGTTAATAATAAAGAATCACAACAATGTCTACACTAAGTCTTGGTGAACTTTTATCCAGTGTTCTTTAAATATAGAGCTTGTCTGTGTGTTTCGGCCCGCGTGGCCCCCTCCCCCCGGCCGCTTGTGCCGACCGTCACGTGAATTTACAGCGGTAGAATGCTGCTTTAAAATTTCTCTAGCTAACACATAAAAGTCTTCAAATCTCTCCAAATCTAACTAAATTGGAAGGATCACAGCTTATAGTAGAGGTTTCTCTGTGCAGAAATAGACTAATTTCGCTGGGCTGTTTGGGCCACAGGCAGAGCGCAGGTCCTTTCCCTATTAGACCTGAGAGAACTGAGGCTGAAACAGAAACGCTGTTCTATGTAAAAACGAGGTCATTTGATTTTGTTCCAGCCAATTTCGCAACCATACACATCCCCAGTCATGACGTCCGCACACACCATCCTCAACCCTGCTCTATTCTGTAGATCTTATTTGCTGGCCGCCAAAAAACTTAGCAGGAAGCGCCGAAAAAGGCGCGATCTTAATGATGTTGCTCAGTTTTTAAACTTAATTAGCTGATCGGGAAATTTCGATCACCATAAAAACCTTGCCGATTTAACTTTGTCGATAAAATCGTTTCAAACTTTTTCATAACATGAAGTACGCACAGGCCCCCAAAACCTAAAATTTCATACATACATGACGTAAGCTGGTTCCCTACACTATACCCAAACAAAACAACAGTACGACGGGTTTCCCTACATATATTTTCTAATAACGGACTTACTGCCGGTCCTACATTATATCAAAAATACAGACAGTACAGCCGGTTACCTACATATACACCTTTTACATACAGTACACACAGGTTCCTTACCCCATTCGGGGCAATGACAGGCCCCACCAAAAAACTGGCGTTTCCCTCACTATACCCCTTACAAAAAACAGTACAGCACATTTTTTCCCTACACCATAACAAAAGACGTACAGCCAGGTTACCTCACTTAATTCATACATACAGTAAGACAGGTTCCTACACTATATTCTAAAAAAAACAGTACAGCACAGGTTCCCCCTTACAAAATACTTAAAGTACAGCACAGGCCCCCTACACTTTAATCATACATAACATTTTCGCACAGGTTTCCCTACCCAATACACAACATGACAGCAGCAAGGTCCCTACTTTTAAATCTAATAAATGACAGTACGAAAAGGTACCTCACTTTTACATCATACAAACTGCAGACAGCACGGGTTTACCTCACGATCTTATAATAATTTGCGCACAGGTTCCTACACTAGCATCAACAACATGACAGACAGCACAGGTTACCTACACTATCTATACAAAAACATGACAGTCAGACAGGTTCCTGCCGTACTCATACTAACATGAAGTAAGCCGGGTTTTCCTGCACGATAATCATAACAAAAACATGACGCAAGGTTCCCCTACCTAGCATCATAAAAACGACAGCACAGGTTTTCCCTAAACTAGCTTTCATAAAAACTACAGTACAGCAATTTTACCTCCCATTTACCCCTACATAAATGACGGACAGCCGGGTTTACCTGCCCGATACATCTACATAACATGACAGTAAGCACGGCTACCTCACTATACATCATACATAAATGGCAGTACAGACAGTTCTGCACGATACTCATACATAAATGACATTTACAGCAAGGTACTACACTTACACTTACATAACATGACGTAACCAGGTTACCTCACTTTACATATACAAACATGACAGCACGCACAGGTTACCTCACTATACATAAATAACATGACAGTACAGACGGGTTTAAATACACTATACACATGATAACATGAGTGAAAAGACGGTTACCTACACTATACATAACAAAACATGACAATACGACGGGTTTCCTCCCACTATACATCAAAATAAAGACCGTGAGCACAGGTTATTACGCTTTAATCATCTTAACTGTCAGTACAGAAAGGGTTTCCCCTACACTATTTTTTAACATAACTGACGTACAGCACAGGTTCCCTAACTATAAATCATAAAATGACAGTCGCACGGGTTTTCCTCAAAATTACAGTCAAACATTAAATTACTATGGAAGTGATGAGGAAAAAGGAGCAATGGGGGATTGAGAGTGGGAAGAAACAGGGTGATGAGATATAGGGAGTGATATTAGATTGGGAGCAATGAGAGGTACAGAACAGTAAGAAGGGGAGTGATGGGGTATTAGGATGTATAAGTGAGGAGTAATGAGGAATGGGAAAGAAGGATAGGATTGAGAAGTGGAAAGAAAAAGAGTAATGGTTAATGGACATGGATGAGGGATAGGGAGCTGGAAGAAGGTAAGTGTGGAGCGATGGGGAGTGGGTCGAAGAGGAATCATGGTGGACGGAGAGTGATAAGAAAATAGGGACCAATGGGAAAATGGGGAGAGTATGTGAGACAGGACGTGATGAGCGATGGGGTGGGGATAAAGAGGAAGCGATAAGGGCATGGGGAGCAGTAAGAAGGGGAGGTATGTGGGATGAAGAATTAGGATGGACGGGAATTGATGAGAGAAGGAGAGTAATGATAGATGGCGGGCACTGAGGGATTGGGAACAATGGTTTATGGGTAGTGGGTCAAACGGGAGTGATGAGGGAGTGTTCGCCTTGTAAGAGCCTCCTTTCCCAAGAGAGTATCCAGCAGGGCCGGACTGGGAATAAAAATCAGCCCTGGCACTAAGCCCCCAGCAGCTCACATACAATATCCGCTTAAAAAATGTCCCTCGTTCTCGCACCTCGCCACTTTCTAAAATAAAACTACACTATAAAGCTGCTTTCACATGGAGCGTTTTTGGTGCATTTTTGGTTGGGTTTTCGGTGCGGTTTTGTGCAGAAAGGCAGAGCAGGTTAATGCTAAAACATTTCTCCACAAAAAATGCACCAAAAACCGCTCTGTGTGAGAGCCCCCTACACACAAGCAAGAGAGAAACAGTGGTGCAGAGAAACCCCTAAATCACAGAGTCAGGTGTTGCACTTACTTTAACAATCAAGGACAAGCCACACTGACACTACATAAGAAACCAGCATAACCTAAAAACCAATCACATCCCCAGTAGTCAGGTCACCATCACCTGGACACAGCACTGTTTTCCCACATAGAAGTAAACTTATCCCTGACGCAGCGACTCACAGGAGACGTCATCTCTGATGGGAGTTGTTCTCTTTCCTTTCTTCTCCTTCTGGCACAAAACCTCCATGATGCCTTCCCTTGTTTTTCCCCTTCCATTTCTCTCTCTGTTCGGTACAGCATGCATGTCTTCTTCTAGTGGTCACTACTCGTCTCTGTAGAATTTACCACAATACATCTTAGGCTCCTCTTCTTCCAGCACTTTCCTATCAATTCTCCAAACACGGTCTGTTAGACCTAAAAATTAGAAATTAAAAAATGTCAGATAAGTGGCATGTAAATAGGTAGACCCCCATTAGGCAGGCAGGGCCAGTATGCAGGCAGGCAGGGCCAGTATGCAGGCAGGCAGGGACAGTATACAGGTAGGCAGGGACAGTATACAGGCAGGGACAGTATACAGGCAGGGCAGATTACAGGCAGACAGGGCCAGTTCAGGCAGACGGGCCAGTATACGGGCCCAGACAAAAGCCAGTATACGGGCAGAACAGACCCCAGTTTACAGGCAGACAGAGCCACTTATAGGCAGACAGGGACGTATATAGGCAGGCGGACAGTGTATAGGCAGGCAGACAGTGTATAGCCAGGGCAGGACAGTGTATAGGTAGGCAGGGCTATTTTTAGGCACCCAAAGGCAGTGTATGGTAGGCAGTGCTATTATAGGCACCCAGGGCAGGATATAAGGCAGCCAGGGCAGGGCTTTTATAGGCAGCCAGGGCAGGGGCAGTATATAGCCAGGGCAGGGCTATTATAGGCAGCCAGGGCAGGGGAAAGTATATTAGCCAGGGTTAGGGCTATTATAGGCAGCCAGGGCAGGGGCAGTATATACCCAGGGCAGGGGCAATATATACCCGGGGGCAGGGCTATCATTAGCACCCAGGGCAGGGGGCAGTATATAGCCAGGGCAGGGGCAGTATAGGCAGCCAGGGCAGGGGCAGTATATAGCCAGGGCAGGGGCAGTATATAGCCAGGGCAGGGGCAGTATAGGCAGCTAGGGCAGGGGCAGTATAGGCAGCTAGGGCAGGGGCAGTATAGGCAGCCAGGGCAGGGCAGGGGCAGTATATAGCCAGGGCAGAGCAGGGGCAGTCAATGGGCACGGGCAGTATATAGCCAGGGCAGGGGCAGTATAGGCAGCCAGGGCGGGGTCAGTATATAGCCAGGGCAGGGGCAGTATAGGCAGTAGGGCAGGGGCAGTATATAGCCGGGTTTGGGTCGTATATAGCCAGGCAGGGTCAGTATAGGCAGCTAGGGCAGGGGCAGTATATAGCCAGGGCAGGGGCAGTATAGGCAGCTAGGGCAGGGGCAGTATAGGCAGCCAGGGCAGGGGCAGTATAGGCAGCCAGGGCAGGGTCAGTATATAAGGGCTATTATAGGCAGCCAGGGCAGGGGCAGTATATAGCCAGGGCAGGGGCAGTATATAGCCAGGGCAGGGCTATTATAGGCAGCCAGGGCAGGGGCAGTATATAGCCAGGGCAGGGGCAGTATATAGCAAGGGCAGGGCAGGGGCAGTATAGGCAGCCAGGGCAGGGGCAGTATAGGCAGCCAGGGCAGGGGCAGTATATAGCCAGGGCAGGGGCAGTATAGGCAGCCAGGGCAGGGCTGTATAGGCAGCCAGGGCAGGGGCAGTATAGGCAGCCAGGGCAGGGGCAGTATAGGCAGCCAGGGCAGGGCAGGGGCAGTATATAGCCAGGGCAGAGCAGGGGCAGTATAGACAGCCAGGGCAGGGGCGGAATAGGCAGCCAGGGCAGGGTCAGTATATGCCAAGGGCAAGGGCAGTATAGGCAGCTAGGGCAGGGCAGTATATAGCCAGGGCAGGGTCAGTATATAGCAAGGGCAGGGTCAGGATATGCAGCTGGGGCAGGGGCAGTATAGGCAGTAGGGCAGGGGCAGTATAGGCGCCGGGGCAGGGTCAGTATATAGCCAGGGCAGGGGCAGTATGGGCAGCTAGGGCAGGGGAAAGTATAGGAGCCAGGGCAGGGCAGAAATAGGCAGCCAGGGCAGGGCAGGGGCAGTATATAGCCAGGGCAGGGGCAGTATAGGCACCCAGGGCGGGGGCAGGGGCAGTATATAGCAAGGGCAGGGGCAGTATAGGCAGCTAGGGCAGGGGGCAGTATATAGCCAGGGCAGGGGCAGTATATAGCCAGGGCAGGGGCAGTATAGGAAAGCTAGGGCAGGGGCAGTATGGGCAGCTAGGGCAGGGGCAGTATAGGCAGCTAGGGCAGGGGCAGTATAGGCAGCCAGGGCAGGGGCAGTATGGGCTGCCCGGGCAGGGGCTGTATATAGCCAGGGCGGGGCTTTTATAGGCAGCCAGGGCAGGGGCAGTATAGGCAGCCGGGCCGGGGGCAGTATATAGCTAGGACAGGGGCAGTATAGGCAGCCAGGGCAGGGGCAGTATAGGCAGCCAGGGCAGGGGCAGTATAGGCAGCCAGGGACAGAAAGTAGTTTAAAAAAAAAATAAAAACGTAATACTCACCCGGACACCTGCTTTTCCCGTCCTATTCACTCTGGAGCCGGTGGCCGCTCACTGCAGAGTGCGGGGCCGGGGAGCAGCGCGCGGAAATAAATTCATTACATCGCGCGCCTGCCCCGCGGCCTCCTGGGAGCTGAACAGACGGGATCAGTAGACCCAGATGTTCAGCCCTCGGCCGCTGCTTGCGCCGCGCGGTGCAGGCGGCGGCCGGGGATGGCTGCATGGGGTGGGTCGGTGACCCGGGCCATGCGCCGTGTTTGGGGGGAGGGGGGGGGGCCTGTCGGCCCCTGCCACAGGGGTCCGGTCGCTGATGCGACCATTGCGGCCCCTGTAGCGCGCCACAGATCGGCACTCAGGGCCCGCCGGGGGGGAACACCGTCCTCCTCGGCGGGCGACCCGGGCTGGCCCTGCGGCCCGGACCCTAGCGGCCCGCCGGGCAAATGCCCGGTTTGCCCTATGGTCAGTCCGGGCCTGGTATCCAGGATTACAGAATAGAATTTTCTTTGTTTTACTTGGTAAAAGAGGAGCAATGAAGAAATGGGGGATAGGAAGGAGGAGCAGGAAGGAGGAGAAGGATGGGGAGTGATGGGGATGGGGAGCAGGAAGGAGGAGAAGGATGGGGAGTGATGGGGAGTAGAAAGGAGGAGACGGATGGGGAGTGATAGGGAGTATAAAGGAGAAGACGGATGGGGAGTGATAGGGAGTAGGAAGGAGGAGAAGGATGGGGAGTGATGGAGAATGGGGAGTTGTGATGAGAAGGATGTGGAATGATGGGGAGTAGAAAGGAGGAGATGGATGGGGAGTAGGAAGAAGGAGAAAGATTGGGAGTGATGGGGAATGGGGAGTAGGAAGGAGGAGAGGGGATGAGGAGTGATGGATGGGGAGTAGGAAGGAGGAGAGGGGATGAGGAATGATGGGGATGGGGAGTAGGAAGGAGGAGAGGGGATGAGGAATGATGGGGATGGGGAGTAGGAAGGAGTAAAAGGTTGGGGAGTGATGGGAAGTAGTGATGAGGAGAAGGATAGGAAGTGATGGGGAGAAGAAAGGAGGAGACGGATGGGGAGTGATAGGGAGTAGAAAGGAGGAGACGGATGGGGAGTGATAAGGATTATAAAGGAGGAGACGGATGGGGAGTAATGGGGAGTAGGAAGGAGAAGGATGGGGAGTGATGGAGAGTAGAAAGAAGGAGAAGGTCGGGGAGGGATGGGGAATGGGGAGTAGTGATGAGGAGAAGGATGGAAAGTGATGGGGATGGTGAGTAGGAAGGAGGAGAAGGCTGGGTAGTTATGGGGGATGGTGAACAGGAAGGAGGAGAGGGATGAGAAGTGATCGGGAGTAGGAAAGAGTAATAGGTTGGGGAGTGATGGGATTGGAGAATAGGAAGGAGGAGAAGGATGGGGATGGGGAGTAGGAAGGAGGAGAAGGATGGAGAGTGATGGGGAGTAGTGATGAGGAGAAGGATGATGAGTGATGGGGATGGTGAGTAGGAAGGAGGAGTGGGGATGAGGAGTGATGGGAATGGGGAGTAGGAAGGAGTAAAAGGTTGGGGAGTGATGGGAAGTAGTGATGAGGAGAAGGTTGGGGAGTGATGGGGAATGGGGAGTAGGGATGAGGAGAAGGATAGGAAGTGGTGGGGAGTAGGGATGAGGAGAAGGTTTGGGAATGATGGGGAGTAGGAAGGAGGAGAAGGTTAGGGAGTGATGGGGAGTAGGAAGGAGGAGAAGGTTAGGGAGTGATGGGGAGTAGGAAGGAGAAGGTTGGGGAGTGATGGGGAATGGGGAGTAGTGATGAGGAGAAGGATAGAAAGTAATGGGGAGTAGAAAGTAAGAGAAGGATGGGGAATGATGGGGATGAGGAATAGAAAGGATGAGAAGGATGGGGAGTGATGGGGATGCGGAGTAGGAAGGAGGAGAAGGATGGAGAGTGATGGGGGACAGGACTGAATAAGAAAGAGAATGATGAGGAGCATGAAGAATGGGATTAATGAAGGATGGGGAGAGATGAGGAGTGATGAGGGATTGGGTGCAATGAGGGAGAGCGAGAAGGATAATGATGGAGGATGGGGAGGGATAAGCAAGGGAGTAATGAGGGATGGAGTGTGATAGGAGATGGGAAGTTGGGGTGGAGGAGAATCACAGGCCTATAACTTAATTTACTCCTGTTTTTTCCTTCCCGCCTTCAGGAAGCCATTACTTTTATTTTTTTTATCTATATAGACATTTGGGGTCTTGTTTTTTTATGGCACAAGTTGTAGTTTTAAATGAAACTATTGACTGCGCCACATAATGTACTGGGAAACCAAAACATGTGTATGTATATAGATGTAATTAGTAGGCGGAACATGAAAAATTTCTAAAATTTGTACAATTTCTGTGGGGTTCACTGTTAGGTACAAATGACAACGTCTATTTTATAGCAGTCGGAATGATTCTGGTAATAGCACATTTTTTAGTTTTTGTTTTTGTTTTTAGTACTTTTGAAAAAAAAAAAAAAGTTTGTTGCTTTTTCCATATATGAACTTGACTATAATTTGCTTTTGTAGTTTTTTATTGATACGAGGCTCGGATACATCTGATCACTTTTAATTCCAAATTTTTAGCAGAGTGAAATTGCCAAAAAAACACACCTGAATCTACAGTTTTCATTGTACGGGATAAATAAAATATATCATAGATCGTTCTTCTACAAACATAACGATCCCGAATACCATGGGCTTTACTTTTCTGTTTTTATATTTATTTGTTTGTAAACTGCTAAAAGGGGGTATTTTTAACTTTTAATGCATCAAAGAGGCTGGGCAGCGCTATGTCCTGTATAGACAGTGTGAACTAGAGCCAAAGTAAGGTGCGGGTTATCACCAGCAAAGTACAGGCTGCACTCACAGAGGCCAAGCAGTGCTATGTCCAGTATACCTCCAATATTAGTGCTAATGGTATATATACAACGGTATGCTTCCGTGATAAAACGTATAAATTTTATTCAAATCTTACATAAAAATTTGAATGTCCAGTGTAAACAGGTTCCACACTTCACTTTCTATATATTATATAATCATTTATCATTCACCTGGTGGTTCATTGAAGTATCTCCTTTACTTTGCGTAGTCACATGGGAGATTCCGTCCGGTGGACTTGTTGCATCCAGCGTCTGTGCTGTGTGAGCCTTCCTCAACACCTCACCTCTCAAACAGCGCTACGTCTCGCTTTGACGTTTCGAGAGCTACACGCCCTCTTTGTCAAGCATAGATGTAACCATAGGATACATCACTTATATATGATTCCTGTGTGTCTCAATGTACATTAATTATCTTAAAAACAATAATATAAAAACAAGCGGTATGCATCAGTATGACGGCCATATAACATATTCATCTTTTATTCATTATATGCCGTATCCTATTGTAGCATACTTTTGGTTACTTCACATAGAAGCTGATTTGTTCAGAACTAGAATTCAAGTATAGACGTTCCAATTGCACTCTTCATTTAGGCCATTGGTGTCAGTGTTTGCTTTTTGGTGAATCCAAAAATACTTCTCTTTGTAAATTTTTTTTTAAAAATATGTGTATCCACTTGTTTCTACTTTTTCTAGAATACACCATTTTCAGTCCCATACATTGTGTCCAGATTCTAAAAATGTCTGGCCACCGATGTTTCACCAAATTTTTTATTTTCTAGTCTTTTTCTTTATTACCTGTTTTTTCCATTCTAGTTCTGAAAATTTTTTATCTGTGATCTGTGTTCATTAATTCTCACTCTTGCTGGTCTGGATGTTTGGCCAATATATGCTTTCCCGCAAGGGCATTTTAGCATATATATGACATTACTGGAATTGCACGTGAAATTTTTTTTTATGAATATAGGATACCCTTTCATTGGATTTGATATTCTATCACCTTTTATTATTTGATTACAGTTTTGGCACGCAAGACATCCATATGTACCTTTCCTTTGTTTTTCCTATTAATGTTTGTTTCTTCTTTGGTTTTCTGTTGTATATCTGACCTAATGAGGACAATACCTACACTTTTCCCTCTCTGGTATATAAATCTAGGGGGATCAACAAATCTAGCCGCTCCTAGTATAGCCAACATATTTATGGCCAACTTGGAAACTAAATCCATAATATTTAGTCGCTGGGAGAAACACATAAAAATGTGGTTAAGATTTGTGGATGATGTGCTATTATTGTGGACGGGCACATTAGAAGAGTTAAATCTTTTTGTGGAATTCATAAATACGGTGCATCCCCTAATAAAATTTACAAGTAGTATTGATCAAAAATCCATTGACTACCTAGATGTCAACATTAATATAGAAAATAAAAAATTGAAGACCAACTTGCACGTAAAAGAAATGGAGAGGAACAATCTCTTGCATGCAAAAAGCCAACATGCTCCAAATTTGATAAAAAGGAATCCCTAAGGGGCAAATTTTTAAGGATTAGGCCAATCTGTACATTAGATGAGGGACAAACCAGAGGAATAAAAGAAATTAATACAAAAATTCGTTGATAGAGGGTACGATGAGCCCGGTACTAAGAAAAAATAGGGGAGAAATAGGAAAATTAACTAGGGAGGAAGCATGTAAACACAAAAATAGACAAAAAGATAAAAGGGGATTAACTACATTCCCCACCTATGATCACCCAGGCAGAAATAATTTAAAAAAGTATTTTAAAATCGTTGGCATTGTATACAATATGATCCAAAATAATGGTCACCTATTTGTTGATCCCCCTAGATTTATTATACCAGAGGGAAAAAAGTGTAGGTAATGTCCTCATTAGGTCAGATATACAAACAAAAAACCAAGAAGAAAAAAAAACATTAATAGGAACAAAAAGGGAAAAAGGTACATATGGATGTCTTGCGTGCCAAAATTGTAATCAAATAATCAACGGTGATAGAATATTGCATCCACTGAAAGGGTACCCTATATTAATAAAAAAAAAAAAATCACGTGCAATTCCAGCAATGTCAATATATGCTAAAATGCCCTTGCGGGAAAGCATATATTGGCCAAACATCCAGACCAGCAAGAGTGAGAATTAATGAACACAGATCACAGATAAAATTGTTCAGAACTAGAATGGAAAAAAACAGGTAATAAAGAAAAAGACGTTAGAAAATAAAAAATTTTGGTGAAACTCGGTGGCCAGACATTTTTATGAAAACTGGACACAATGTATGGATCTGAAAAAGGTGTATTCTAGAAAAGTAGAAGCAAGTGATACACATATTAAAAAATTAATTTTTAACAAGAGAAGTATTTTGGATCCACAAAATGCAAAACACTGACACCTAATGGCCTAAATGAAGAGTGCAATTGGAACGTCTATACCTGAAAATTTTAGTTCTGAACAAATCAAACTTCTATGTGAAGTAACCAAAAGTATGCTACAATAGGATACGGCATATAATGAATAAAAGATGAATATGTTATATGGCCGTCATACTGATGCATACCGCTTGTTTTTATATTATTGTTTTTAAGATAATGAATGTACATTGAGACACACAGGAATAATATAAGTGATGTATCCTATGGTTACCTCTATGCTTGACAAAGAGGGCGGGTAGCTCTCGAAACGTCAAAGCGAGACGTAGCGCTGGTTGAGAGGCGAGGGGTTGGGGGAGGCTGACGCAGCACAGCCGCTGGATGCAACAAGTCCACCGGACGGGAATCTCCCATGTGACTACGCAAAGTAAAGGAGATACTCCCAAAGAAACCACCAGGTGAAAGAAAAAATGATTATATAAAATATAGAAAGTGAAGTGTGGAACCTGTTTACAACTGGACATTCAAATTTTTATGTAAGGATTTGAATTTAAAAATTTTTACTTTTATCACGGAAGCATACCGTTGATATATACCATTAGCACTAATATTGGAGGCATATTGAATAGCAGGTTGGGGACCTGCAGCGAAGGTATAACCTGTGTGTTCATTAATAAAGGTGCATTGCATGATGACTATGTCCAGTATAGACAGTGTGAACTGGAGCCAAAGTGAGGCGCCGGTTATCTACAGGGATATCAAAAAGGAGCCCAGAGACAGGAAAGCATTTTAAGGAATGAGAGCGATGTCACACACATTGGGGGCTGGGAAGCAGGGCGGCCAACAGAAATTTCAGGGCCCCATACAGCTGAAGCACCTGGGCCTCCGCTGGAAACCACACCCCCAGCAACCCAATCGCCTCGTCCCCAGCAACCTGAACGCCCCCTCCCCAGCAAAAAAAACGGCCTCTAGGATATAAATGCGCCCATTTCATCACATAATACAGTAGGCAAAAAAGAACTATATTGTATAGTACTATACCAAGTGAGTCGCATATCTGTCTGTCTCACATATCTGTCAATCTAGCATATCACAGACACAGGGCTTAGTAGTTCCATCCATATCCCCCTCCACCCACAATCAATATCTCCCTCCACGTTTCCCTTGGTCACACACCTCACCACCTTCTAAAATAATCACCAACAAGAAAGAAAAAGTGTAACTCCTATCACAGGGTCAGGTGTTCAGGTACACATGTACACTGCCACTAAACTAATGCCGATATAACCTACAACAGCACCATATGGAGACCACATAGAGGTAAGACACCAGCTCGGGTCACATCACATTACAGTGAATACAGCACTGATCCAGTAAAGAAGTAAAATAACCCCTGAAATCAGGGACTCACCGGAGACGTCCTATCTGATGAGTCGTTCTCCTCTCTTGAGTCGTTCTTTTTCCCTTCTGTATCTGTTCCACACCACCATGATGACTTGTCCCGGCTACATCCCTGCAGAAATTACACAGAAATATCTTAAAATCCTCACTTTTTCAGCATCCTTTATCTATTCCCAACTCTGTACAAACCCCCCAGGGGTGGGAAAGCGGGTACAAGCCATAACTTAGAGGCCTTGTATCCTAAGGGGTTGGAGGGTGGGGAGAAAACTGACCCCTGGAGATAATGCTACAACTATGGGCTGCTCCCCTCACAATTATATTACCAGGTTGGTAGACAAGACCCTTGGTAGGTTGGCAAATGGGCAGGGCCCCAGGTAATTAGACAGGCCCTATTTAGGTAGGTAGACCCCAGCTGGATAAGTTGTTAGGCCAGCCCCAGGTAGGCTGGTGGTTACCTAGCCACGGGTGGGTAGGTAAATAGCCCCCAGGTAGATAAGCAGGCCCCTTTAGGTAGTATACAGGTAGTAAGGAGCCTCCTTTAGCTAATGTGCAGTTAGTCGGGGCCTCCTTTAGCTAGTGTGCTGGTAGAGTCCCCTTTAGTTTGTAGGTAGTTAGGGCCCCCTTTAGCTAGTTTGTTGGTAGTCAGGGCCCCCTTTGGCTTGTAGGCAGTCGGGGCCCTCTTTATGTTTAGGCAGAGTCAGGGCCCTCTTTATGTTTAGGCAGAGGCAGGGCCCTCTTTATGTTTAGGCAGAGGCAGGGCCCTCTTTATGTTTAGGCAGAGGCAGGGCCCTCTTTATGTTTAGGCAGAGTCAGGGCCCCTTTTATGTTTAGGCAGAGTCAGGGCCCCTTTTATGTTTAGGCAGAGTCAGGGCCCCTTTTATGTTTAGGCAGAGTCAGGGCCCCCTTTAGATTTAGGCAGAGACAGGGCCCCCTTTAGATTTAGACAGAGACAGGGCCCCCTTTAGATTACGGCAGAGACAGGGCCCCATTTAGATTTAGGCAGCGCCAGGGCCCCTTTAGATTTAGGCAGAGACAGGGCCCCCTTTAGATTTAGGCAGAGACAGGGCCCCCTTTAGATTTAGGCAGAGACCCCTTTAGATTTAGGCAGAGACAGGGCCCCCTTTAGCGTTATGCAGAGGCAGGGCCCCCTTTAGATTTAGGCAGAGTCAGGGCCCCCTTTAGCGTTATGCAGAGGCAGGGCCCCCTTTAGATTTAGGCAGCGTCAGGGCCCCCTTTAGTGTTAGGCAGCGTCAGGGCCCCCTTTAGCGTTAGGCAGAGTCAGGGCCCCCTTTAGCGTTGGGCAGAGTCAGGGCCCCCTTTAGCGTTGGGCAGAGTCAGGGCCCGCTTTCTTATATATATATATATATATATATATATATATATATAAAAATATATAAAAATGACTTACCTGAGCCTCGCTCCCGCTCCTGCCACTCGCGGGCGCTTCCCGCCGGCCTCTACTGCGCCTGGCAGGCTGAAGGCCTAACGCCTTACACCGCGCAGCCCCGGGAGTGGAGGACATCAGAGACCGGATGCGGCGGCCGGGCCCCGGGGAGTGACGGCACTGCCTCCGGGGCCCCCAGCAGCTCGGGGCCCACACTGTGGGCCAACCCGTGTCTGGTTCGGCGGCTGCGCCGCCGGGCGCCACTCTGTCATGAGGAATAAGGGGGCATGCTTGCAGCGGGCCCCATACAGGTGTACTGGCTGTACCCCCTGTGTGGCGGCCCTGCTGGGAAGTGTCATTTATGGAGCCAATGCCAGGAGTGAAATGAAAAGAAAGAGGAAATATAAAGGGAGGATGTGGAAATTGGGTCCAAAAACTGAGAAGAAACCTCAGAATGAGAGAAACACCCCCAAGTGGCTGCCGGGATCAGAAACTTCTCGCCCTTATTTATATAATGCACTGGGAAACCAGAAAAGTTTTGTGTGGGATTGAACAGGAAAAAGTATACTTTATTGCTCTTTTGTGTGTGTGTGTGGGGGAGTGGGGTATGCATTTCCCTGTTGGGTATATATGACCGGAGATCTGTGCTCTGCAGGTCGGGGCGATTTTGGCGATACCACATTTATATAATTCTCATTATGTGTTATTACTTGTAATAGAATAAACCTAGTAACTTTTTATCCCTCCTCCAGTAGAGCCATGTGATGAGTGAGGTCTGAGCCTCAATATCAGGAAGTGACCAAGCTCCAGACCCCTCACCACCTCCATGATGGGTATATACATCAGCGAGTGACCAAGCTCCAGGCGCCTTATCACCTCCATTATGGGAAAATACGTCAGCGAGTGACCAAGCTCCAGACTCCTTACCAACTCCAAGATGGGTATATACATCAGCGATTGACCAAGCTCCAGACCCCTTATCACCTCCATGATGGGTATATACATCAGTGAGTGACCAAGTTTCACACCCCTGACAACCTCCATTATGGGTATATATGTCAGCCATACCCATGCTCCAGACTGTTTACTAGCCCCATGATAGGTATACACATCAGCAAGTGACCAAACTCCAGACCCCTTACCAGCTCCATGATGGGTATATACGTCACCGAGTGAAAAAGCTCCAGACCCCTTACCTCCTCCATGATGGGTATGTACGTCATAGAGAATTAAGGGGTTAAACATCCAAAGTACAGCTCTGCTCAATGTGATGCCCATGAAGGGACTTGGGGGAGAGAGGTAAAGTGTCTATGCTTAAAACAATAAAGATAAGTGCCAATAAACCCAGACGCCTTACAGATTGCAGCAGCAGAGGGTTAAAAAAAAAAAAAAAAAAAAAAAAAAAAAAAAAAAAAAAAAGCAGATTTAAAAAAATAAAAATTTCCACCCCAAAAAGGGTCTATGGAATTGGGGGTTAAAATAAAGTCACTTCCAAAATTTGGTCCCCCATGGGGGGGGATTGGGGGAGAGAAAGGTAAAGGTGTCTGTCGAAAAAAACAAAAAAAAAAAGGGCAAATAACAGGGGCAGCACGCCTACAGTTTGGGGAGCAGAAAGGGGGTTTACCCCCATGTGCACCTCCCAGAACAATCAAGGAAGTCCAGCAGGAGAAACTACACCAGAGACAAGACCCAAACCAGCGATCGCCCGTCCTAGATCCCACAGGACAGAACACAAGGATGGGGCCGGGTCATCCTCACACTGTGGCCCCCGGATGATACTACCCCCACATACAGAGCGGCCATGTTACCAATAATAATGGGGCAGGAGCAGCAGACATAAGGGGGATGTGCGGGGGCATTTGTAGCTCTGGTTTGGGGGTTTCCTGCTCCTGAGTGGATTGGGCTAATACTTCTCTGCTGGAAGTGATAAGATCCTGAGCCCTGATCCTCCATATAATGTCCTTTGCAGGCAGTAAGGCGCGGCTCACACATTGTGCTCCGCCCCCAGCCTGTTCTGATTGGTGGATTCCTCTGGATTAGAAGGACAGGTAAGTGTCTCACCTGTGTGAGTGGACAGGTCTATGATGAGAGTCCGCTCTACTCTGACAGGACAATGTCCTCCATACAATGGCCGCTGCACTCGCTGACCTCCTCTAATCTTGGAGTCCAGGACTCTCTACTGCACACAGCCTGTTACTGCTGATATGTATGATGTCATGGGAAGGGGAGGTGCATCCAGGGGAAGCAGTGGGGCATCTAGGGGAAGTGGTGGGAAATCTTGGGGAAGAGGTGAAGTCTCTCAGGAATACAGGAAGTGTGTACAGAAGAACGTGGAACAAGGTTTTTACATGGGACTGTATATTGGAGGGAGCTGAATGAGGGAGGACTGTGTTTTTTTTACATGGGACTGTATACTGAAGGGGAGTGATGGTTTACATGGGACTGTATACTGGAGGGGAGGGATGTTTTTACATGGGACTGTATACTGGAGGACAGTGATGGTTTTACATGGGACTGCATATTGGAGGAGGATGGTTTTACATGGGACTGTATATTTGAGAGGAGAGATGGTTTTACATGGGACTGTATGTTGGAGGTGACATCACAGATAATAAATGGAATAAACCTCACCTCCTTCCCATTATATTGGAGGACGCTCACTGACCCTCAGAAACCAATTCCCATCGAATCATAGCAGCCACAATGCATTGTGGAAAGGCTCTGCACAGGACTAATGGGCTGAGCACTCGCTTCCCTTCTATACTTGAGGGGGCGGCTATTCCCTCTTGGTCCCATTTCTTCTGGGATCTTCATGTTGGTGCAGGGACCCTCTAGACCATGGGGGCTCCTGAGGTATTTTGGACTGTGATGGTTCCCAGCATGCAGTGCGGCCTTCTGATGTTGGGGAGTGCGGGGTGTCAGTAATTTGGTGCACTACACGTGATATAAGGCCGGCATCCACAGAAGCCTATCCATGTGCAGATGGTGGTACCCATACGTCTAGGACATTGTGTGTAATCACAGGCAGAGCCCGCACGATCAGCGCATGTATATTACAGCCGGCCTCATGTGATATCATCTAGGACTGGAGTTTACTCCGGTTTTGGCCGATTAACCTCTTCTATGTCTGTGCTATCGTCTACCTAGATGACATCCTAATCTTCTCTCCTGATCTGGAAACTCACCGCCTCCATGTCCGCCAGGTGCTCAAGCGTCTCCGTGCCCACCAGTTATATACCAAACTGGAGAAATGCTTGTTTGAACGCACCTCGTTGCCCTTCCTGGGGTACATCGTCTCGGATCAGGGTCTCCAGATGGACCCCTCGAAGCTCTCAGCAGTCTTACAGTGGCCTCGACCTGTGGGCCTTCGCTCTATCCAACGCTTTCTGGGGTTCGCAAATTATTATAGACAGTTCGTCCCGCATTTCTCCACGCTCATGGCTCCACTGGTGGCCCTTACGAAGAAAAATGCCAACCCTAAATCTGGGCCGCCAGAAGCCCAAGAAGCTTTTAATCGTCTTAAATCAGCTTTCGCGGCACTTGCTGGAGGGAGCTCGCCACCCCATCGATATACTCACCGATCACAAAAATCTTCTCTATCTGCAGTCTGCCCAACGACTGAACCCTCAGCAAGCCAGGTGGTCACTTTTTTCGCCCGCTTTGATTTTCTTCTCCACTTTCGGCCAGCTGGGAAGAATGTCAGAGCAGACGCCCTCTCTAGATCCTCGGACACAGTGGACTTGGAGCCGCCTCTGCAGCACATAATTCCTCCTGAACGTCTCCTCACGGCAACCCCTGTGGATCTTCATCTGCCTCCTGGGAAGATCTGCGTACACCCTGCCATGCGGCCCCGTATCCTGAAGTGGGGACATGCCTCATGAACAGCAGGTCATCGTGGAGTCCATAAGTCCCTGCAGCTAATCGCTTGTTATTATTGGTGGCCCACTCTCGCTCAAGATGTTAGAGACTTTGTTCTGTCCTGTACCTCCTGTGCCCATAATAAAGTCCCTTTTTTCCAGACCCGCGGCTGCTTCAGCCCTTTGGTGCAGAGAGACCTTGTACATGTAGCCAGGACCTTGTTACGGACCTCCCCCCCCCCTCTCTGGAAACACTGTCACTGGGGGTACTGATAGATTCTAAAGATGGCTCACTTTGCCCCTCTCCCCCGGGTTGCCCCTGCCCCCCAGTTTGCCCAGCACATTTTTCGTTTCACGGTCTCCCATTCATATCGTTTTGGGTAGGAGGGCCAGTTTGTTTCGAGATTCTGGGGGGGCCTTTTGGGGTCATTTTGCGGTTCAGTAGATTCTCATCGGTTCCCACCCTAAAAACAACGGCAGGTAGAAGGGGGTTTTAACCAAGTTTTGGGCCCCCTACCTAAAATTTTGTACCCGCCCCGGGAAATGGTCTGACTCCCCCCCGGGGCAATTCCATATAATTCACTAGACAGGGAGACGCTGGGTTTTCTCCTTTTTTTATTGCATTTGGGCTACATCCCCCCGCCCTCCCTTGGTACCTGTTCACGTTTTCCCTGGATGCCAGGTGCGTGACTAAAGACACTTTGGCAAGTCTGCGACAG
This sequence comes from Phyllomedusa bahiana, assembly GCA_025379985.1. Taxonomy (NCBI): domain Eukaryota; kingdom Metazoa; phylum Chordata; class Amphibia; order Anura; family Hylidae; genus Phyllomedusa; species Phyllomedusa bahiana. The sequence goes on from JAODAL010007436.1 coordinate 108,037, forward strand.
GCCCTTCTACGGGCCTCTGCTCCACTAAATCCCGGGGGACAGGTACCGGAGACCTTGCCCTTTTAAGAAGGTGATAGAGTTTGGTTTTCCACCAAAACATTTGTTTAAGGGGCCCCGTTATAAGTTAGGCCCTAAGTTTTGGCCCTTTTTCTGTACTTCGGAAAATAAAATCTGTGTCCTACAAGTCCTTGCCTCCCCCTGCATCCCAACGCCTTCCATGTCTCCTCCTCAAGCCTGTGGTGCGAATCACTTTTTCAGTGGGTCTGCCGCCTTTCCCGTGGCCAACGCTGATAACATCTTTTAGGGGCAAGGAGGTGGGGGGCAGAGAAGACAGTGAGGGGGGAAACAGTTCCCTTTCTGATTGATGGAAGGGGTTCGGGCCCGGGGGAGCGTTCGTGGGAACCTGAGGCTAATTGTCATTGACCTCCCCTCCAAATTTTGTAAAAAAGAGGGGGAGACTTAAAAGGGGGATTTCTGTCTAGGGGCCCGGGCGGGGCCGTCGCCCCCCGCGGCCGCCCCGCCCCCCAGGGGTTCGGCACGGGGGCTGCGGGTCCCCCGACCATCCCCCTGCTGCCCGGTCCTTGGCGCCGGGCTAATTACCCCGCCCCGTCCTGTCACGTGCCCGCCTGTCCCCCCCGCCCCCGGGGAAAAACCTGCTGCTTGGGGTGCAGTGCGATGGCTGGTCGGGTTTTTTAAAGGGCCAGCCCCCGGGTTTTAATTAGTCTATTGGGGCCCGCGGGTCTTATATAACGAATCCCCCCAGCACTCTCTGCCAGATTTTTTGGTGTATTGCCTAATCTTGTGAGTTTTGGGAAACCCTGTTTGTTCCCCTGTACATTTCATTCCGCTACTTTCCTGCCCTTTGCCCGTTTGCCGCCTGCCCCGAGCTTCTCCCCGTTCTGGAATCGAACCTCTGCCCCCCGCCGACCTCCGCCTGTCCCCAACTACGCCTCTGGTTTTTCGATTCTGTACCAGCATTCCCCCGGCCCGCCATCGAAGCAAGTACGTCAGGGGTACGGGGTAGAAAGCCCCACCCGCTTTGGGCGGGCTTGGTAAATACCGGGGCTACTTAACTGGGGCTTAACTTCATCTTTGCGGTGGTCCAGCGAATCCATAAACCTTTAAAAATTCCTCACATTCTGAACATGGAAATAGTTTTTGTCTCATAAATTCTTCAGATTCGGTTCCTTCTTGTCATTTGGTGATTGAATTCTTAAACACCCAAATATGCAGATAGAAATTGATGTCCATGGAGGCCTCTCATCAAGTCTTCACCTGGAAAAATAAAAAAAATTGATGTTTTATCATTTTTCTATGTAAAATATAAATACAGTCCCCAAATCCAAGAAGGTTCTTACTAGTACTCAAAAAGTGTAACCAGGGGTTCACCTATTTTTTTTCCTCCTCATAGAAGTTGCTCAGATGGGGACTGACCCCTAAAAAGCCATCCTGCTGCTGTGTTTAAGGTTATTATCACTGAGACCTCCAGTTGGCCTCTCATGAAAACTTACATTTTTTTCCCACAATAGGGAGAAACCTACAGCCTTAGTTTCCACCTCACTTTCTGCCACATTGTGAATTTTTGGATCATCCCCAGAAAAATGGTCTGTCCATCACGGGATTAGAGGGTTTCCCACCTTCAGGGGCCATTCTATACAGAGCTCAAATGCAGGGGAAACGGGAGAGGATTTTGTTTCCAAAATGAACAAATAAACCAAATAAAAGACAAGCTCCCAATAAACAGATCGGATCCATCACACACAATATTTATATACAGAACAAATAAACAAATCAGAATTAAAAATTTCTCCACAGAGAATCATTTATCTTAAACTAGTAAAAAAAGTTTTATTAAAATGTTTCTTTTGTCACAGCTATTGTAGACCAATGTTTTTCCCATGACTGTTTCCCTTTCATTTTAGATACTTAGGGGAAATACAAAATAGAAAGTGTAGATGACTTTTAATACAATATATCTGACAACTCCCGTCTTAGGACAAAAACCGGGAACCTGAACCTCAGGTTTCTATTCCTTATTCCACAGATTTTGAAATGTTCCTCGGCGTTTCCTAGGCCAAGTACCCTCTACTCAAACAGATGATATCAGTGACCACCAAAGTGACGATGATACATTATTATATTGAGTACATTTAGAGCATGAAGATGGCAAAAATCCTCCATAAAGAAGGGTACACAGACCTCAATATCCTATTAAGGTCAGTATATGGATTCCAAGACCCTTCAAAAAGTCAGAAACATGGACTTCAGTGCCCCCTAGTGACTGATACACAGAATCAAATACCCACAAATAGGGTTTTTTTTAAACCGCTAACCCTGGGGCAGGGACCCCAATATCCCCAGGGGGACGCTATCGGACCCTGAGGACTCAAGTCCCAAAAGGGCTGAAAACCAAGGCTTAAACAAGGTAAGTGCAAGGGGAAAGGGTTTTTTTCTATTTTTCCTGCAGCATCGTTCTGTGACTAATTGTATCTGCAGAGGGGGTTTTTTCAGAGTGCCATCAGTATCTTTAAACCCTTTCGGGCCCCCTAAACTAAAACAAAAAGGGGGCCCCCCCAATTACTAGTTCCTTTTTTTTAACATTCGTGGGGTCATGACAGGAGTAGTCCGGGGGTTTCTGCCTTTGGCACTCCCAGGTTTGTAGCCCCTTTGGGGGCCAAATTTTACCAGGGCCATAAATAAAGTGGAAAAGGGAACGTGTGGAGCTTTTAACTACGGTCAGGGCCAGTCATGTCCCTTTTGGCCCCCCTGGGTGAATTGCCCAGCCACACCAAAACTTGTAAGGGAAATGCTTTCTCCCCCCGTTGTCAAAACTGACCCTCGCCAAAGTCCCCCCCTCCTCCCCACCCCATTCAGCCCCCACAAGTATGTCCATATACCAAAGTGTAGGGCCCAGCGGTGTCAGCGTTCCACCGGTTTCCTCGCAACAAGTCCACAAGGGGGGAACTGCTCGGTCATGCAGCAAGAAACGGTGTGGCTTTCTCCTCCACTGCAATCGGAACCATGGGGAAAGGACAAAGGGGGGAAAATGGTTCCCGTGCACCGAAGGGATGGTCATGCCCCTCATGGCGCATGTGTTTAATTGGGGTTTTGAAAAGGTTCCTGAAGTTTTACCGATCTTTAGAAGATCTGGAAAATGGCCAGGAAAAACTGTGCATGCCTTCATCCATTCCCCAAAGCAGGAACACCCTCCTCGATTTTCAGCGGCAGAACGACCTCCCCCCACACCTTTAAATCATGTTTCCACCTGTTGGAATCCCGCCGCACATGTTGGACCCATGTATGAAAAGAGAAAGGCCATTAAAAGATTTTTTAGATCCAGGCGAAGGACACTCCCCCGTGTAAAATTTGATTACCATGGCACCATTGTGACACCTGCCGTTTGCGAGGCCCTTTTGAGGAGGCCACGTTATTTGTCAGTCGCCAGGGGACTACCGGATGAATAAAGTATTCCCTGCTTCTGTCCTGGAAAAGATGCTGAAAAAAAATTTTCTGGGCGGGGACGGGACTGGTGATACATCTGCCCGGCCAAAGGGCCGTGGGGATGAAATGGAGGAGGAGGACTTTGGGGAGAAGCATTGCTGGTGAAATGTGTGGATTTTCTACCCAGGTGACAGGAGAGGAGGAGCAGGAGCAGCTGGAGGAGCTAGATGGAGATGAGGAAGACGAGGCAGATGACCTGCAAGCACTGTGGCAGTATACAGTGGAGATGGAGGCAGGGAGTCCCTCGGAGTCACTTGTGCAGATGCCCGCAGCATGCTGATTTGCCTGGCTAGTGACAGCCGAATAGTCAGCATCCGGCAGAGGGATGACTTCTGGCTCTCACCCTATTGGACCCTCGCTACCGGTCCAAAATGGGAGCCTTTTTCCCAGCTGCTGAGAGGGAGGACAAACTCATACTATAGAGAAATCCTCCGTAGTCAATGTGCGGCATTGTCGCTCCTCTGACAGGTCTGACCGGGGGGTTCCTCAGTGCTCACCTACTACTGCCGCGGCTGCTTTGGGAAGGTGGGGGGGTAGGAGCAGTACCAGCCCCATCAGCAGCATCCTAACTCTGGAGTCACTGATGAGCAGCTTCCTTCACCCACCTTGTGAGGAGGGCACTCACCAGCAGCAGCAGGACCTGGAGCAGTCCCTGAACCAACAGGTGGTGGCCTACTTGGACAGCACTCTGCCACCCCAGTTAGAAGATCCTCTGGACTACTGGGCAGCCAAACTGGATGTGTGGCCCAACTTGCTGAGTTTGCAGTGGAGAAGCTGTCCTGCCCGGCCAGTAGTGTGGCATCAGAGCGGGAGTTCAGTGCGGTGGGGGCTATCGTTACCCCAAGGAGAATCGCTTGTCCAGGGGAAATGTGGAACGACTGACCTTTGTCAAGATGAATCAGGCGTGGATCGGCCAGGTTTTCCACACACCAATGCCTTAGGCGTCAGATTACATCAGCGATGACGCCTCACCCAAACTGTGAGAAATGAGCCTAGGTTCAAACTACCTGCATCAAGCCACTATCCTGATGCCGCCACACGCCTGATGCCACACATCTGCTGCCAGTTTCTCCATCTCCCACCAACCATCTTTGCCAAGGCTGGTATTGACCCCCTCGTCATTGTGCCCCCTTTACTCATGCTGTTGCTCCCGCGTACCTCACCGGGCATTTTGCAACGTGTAGCCTAATCCGGTTGGTGCCACCCTCCACACTCTCATTGTGCCACTCTCTGGCCTATACTGTTTTGCTACCTCCAGATATGTTCATTGTGCCAATCTTGACCTCATGCTGCTGCTGTGCTGTGACCTCCACACCGTGCTCATTGTGCCACTCTTGGCCTACTCTGTTTTTGCACCCAGAATGTCATTTTGCCACTCTCTGACCTCCTGCTGCTTCTGTGGCTGCTGCCGTGACCTCCACACTGTGTCATTGTGCCACTCTGTGGCCTATTCCTGTTTTTGCCACTTCCAGAATGTCATTGTGCCACTCTCAGACCTCAGGCTGCTGTGGCTGCTGCTGTCACCTCCACACTCTGTCACTGATGTTGCCACCTGAGCCCTCAGCTTGTTTTTTTCCAGCTGTCGCTGGTATGACTTTATCAGGCTACATTCCCGCTTCAGTTTTTTGGTCAGATTTGCCCTCTTAAGTGCCCAGGGAATTTTATAGTGAAGCGATTCTAAGAGCGGCGGCAGTCATGTGCGTGTCATACTAAAACACAGCATTGTATGAAGACCAAACCAAGCTCCCTCTGCATATTTAAGCATGGCACAACTTTCTACAGCACCCTGCAGGCTGTGTGTGAAGTCGGCAAATTGAATTTTTGAGAAATTCGCCCATCTCTAACCACCATGCTTCAGTGTTGGGATTGTATTGGGCCGGTGGTAAGCAGGGCGTGGTTTTCTCCACTGCTTACAATTAACACCAAAAAGTTCAATCTTCATCTCCTTCAGAGAGCGAATTTATTTTCTCGTAGTCTGTGGAGTCATTTGTGTGTTTTTTGCAAACTGTATGCGCTTTCATATATCTTGCATGAGGAGAGGCTTCCGTCGGCCACTTGCCATAAAGCCGCGATGGTGGAGGCTGCAGTGGAGAGTTGACTTTGTGGAACTTTCTCATATCCTACTGCGTCTCTGCGAGCTCAGCCACAGTGATTTGGGGTTCTTCTTTACCTCTCTCACCAAGGCTCTTCTCCAATGATTGCTTAGTTTGACTAGACGGCCAGGTCGAGGGAAGAGTTTGTCGTCCAAACTTCTTTCATTTTAGGATTATGGAGGCACTGTGATCTTAGAAACTTTGACGTGCTGCAGAAATTCTTTTGTTACCTTGGCCAGATCGGTGCCTTGCACAATTCTGTCTCTGAGCTCCTAGGGACAGTTCCTTAGACCTCATGACTCTCATGTGCTCTGACAGCAATGTGGGTTTTTATATAGACAGGTGTGGCCTTCCTATTGAAGTCAATTTAGTTTAATTAAAAACACAGCTGGACTCCAATGAAGGAGTAGAACCATCTCAAGGAGGATCAGAAAAGAAATGGCCAGCATGTGTGTTAAATATGAGTGAACAGCAAAGGCGGTCTGATTACTTATGAGCATGTGATATTAAGGTTTTCTTGTTTACTAAACTTTGCAAAAAGATCTACATTTTGTTTTTTCCTTTCGGGATGGAGGTGGGGATGGAGTGTTGGCAGAGTGTCATTAATGAGCAAAAAAAAATGACTTTTTGGATCTTACAAATGGCTGCAATGAAGAGTGAAACTGTAAAAGGGGGTCTGAATACTTCCATACCCACTGTAGGTTACTCTAACTTTACAACATACATAACATGACAATACAGACTGTTTATCCACTTACAACATACATAACCTGACAGTACAAGCACAGGTTTACCTACACTATACATCACACATGACAGTGCAGCACAGGTTACCTTACACTATAATCATTACATACATTGACAATACAGTCACAGGCTACTACACTTAAATCATACATAACATGACAGTACGCACCGGTCCTAACATTATACACCATACATAACACGACAGCACAGCACTGCGTTACCTAACTTTACATCATACTAAAATGACAGTTACAGCAGGTTACACTACACTTATACATATACATAACATGACAGAACAGCATCAGTACAGGTTACCTACACTATACTTCTGCATAACATGACAGTACAGCACAGATCACCCACATAACATCATACACAATCATGACAGTACAGCACAGTCACAATTATTTACATCATAATACATGGAAAGTACAGCACAGTTCACCCACACTATACATCATATATAACTGAAGTACTGCACAGAAACCACACTTACATCATTATAACCTGGACAGTACAGACAGGTTACTACATTTACATAACATGGACAGTACGCACAGATTACTACACGATACTCATACATAACATGGACCGTACGAAGGTTCCCTCACTATACATCATACATAACATGACCTTACAGCAAGGTTACCTCACTATACAGCATTACTAAATGACCAGTACAGCAAGGTTCCTAACTATAATCATACATAACATGACAGTACAGCAAGATTAACCTACATATACATCATAAATAACAGACAATCAGGCAGGTTAACCTACAAATCATCAATACATTAACATGACGTACAGCAACAGGTTACCTAACACTAAACACCATACATAATGACAGTAAACAGCACAGGGTTACTGATACTATACATCTTACAAACTGACAGTACAGCACAGGTTACCTACACTATACATCATACATAAACTTACCGTACAGCACAGGTTACCTACACTATACATATAAAACATGACGTACAGCACAGGTTTCCTATACTTTACATCATACATAACATGACAGTACAGCACAGGTTCCCTACACTATACAATCATACATAACATGACAATACAGCGCAGGTTACCTACACTTACATCATACATACATGACAGTACAGCACAGGTTATACACTATACACCCTACATAACATGGAATTACAGCACTGGTTACTATACTATACATCATACATAACATGATGTACAGCACGGTTACTAACTTCATATACCTAAATGACAGTACAGCACAGGTTACCTATACTATACATCATACCTACATGACAGTACAGCACAGGATACCTACCACTATACATCCTACATACCTGACAGTACGACAGGTTACGTACCTATAACATTTCATACGTAAATTTGAACAGTACAGCACAGGTAACCCACACAAAAATGCAGATGAAGATTAAATGATAAAATGGGAGTGCTGAGTGATGCTAGATGGAAAGGGATGAGAGATGAGGAACCAGAAAAAGGTGAGTGATTGGTGATGAAGACCTATAAGGGATTGGAACCAATGGTTGATGGGGAGTGATAAAGAATAGGGAGTACGTCAAAGATGAATCATTGTGGATGCGGAGCTATGATGGATGGGGAGTGGATTGAAGAATATTTACGAGGAAAAAGACAGTGATGAGGGAGTGGGGGAGAAAGAGGAAGGAGACTGATGAGTGAGGAGGAGCAATGAGAGATGGAGAGGGGGTCAAAGAGGATTGATGAGGGATAAGGGATAAGGAATAAAGACTTGGATTAAGGGGAACAATGAGACAGATGAGGGATGGGGAGTGGGAAAACTTATTTATATAGTTCTCATTATGGGTCACATGTAAGAAAACTGTCTAGGTCTAAAATTCACCTTTGTTCCCACAGCAACCAACCAGAATACCCCTCATATTTCCAAAACACTTTTTGAAATGAAAGGGGCACTCTGATTGGTTGTTATAGGAAAAAAGTTAATTTTAGACAGTATTCATACATACGGCGCTATGCGTTATTCCCACCAATAGAGCCGTGTGTGATGGGTGCTGTCTGTGGGGTGGGTGTTATTTCTCCCCGGTAGAGCCGTGTGAATGGGGCGCTGTTGTGGGGTGAGGTTAATTCCTCCCTGGTAGAGCATGTGATGGCGCTGTCTGATGGGGCGGAGGTGTTATTCCTCCCCTGGTAGAGCATGTGATGGGCGTTTGTCTGTGGGGCGAGGTGTTATTCCTCCCGGTAGGAGCGTGTGATGGGCTCTTCTGTGGGGTGCGGTGTTATTCCTTCCCCGGTAGACGCGTTTGTGGGAGCACTGTCTGCGGGGCGAGGTGTTATTCTCCCTTGGTGAGCTGTGCGATGGGTGTGTCTGCGGGTGAGGTGTTATTCCTCCCCGGTTAGAAGCCGTGTGATGAGCACTGTCTGCGGGCGAGGTGTTATTTTCTCCCAGTAGAGCCGTGTTGATGGGTTGTGTCTGTGGGGTGAGGTTATAATTCTCCCCCGGCAGTGCCGTGTGATGGGTGCTGTCATGTGGGTGAGGTGTTCTTCCTCCTTGTTAGAACATGTGGATGGGCGGTGTCTGTGGGGCGAGGTGTTATTTCCTCCCCGGTAAGAGCCGTGTGATGGGCGCTGTTGTGGGGTGAGGTGTTATTCTCCCGGTAGAGCCGAGTGAGGGCGCTGTCTGAGGGGTGTGGTGTTATTCTCCCCCGGTAGAGCCGTGTGAAGAGCACGGTCTGCGGGGCGAGTTGTTATTCCTCCCCAGTAGAAGCGCCCTGTGTGATGGGCGCTGTCTGCGGGGGTGAGGTGTTATTCCCTCCCCCGCAGTGCGTGTGATGGGGTGTGTCTGTGGGGTGAGGTATTATTCCTCCCCCGGCAGTGCCGTGTGATGGGCGGTGTGTGGTGCGAGGTGTTATTCCTCCCCTGGTAGGAGCGTTGTGATGGGCGCTGTTTTGGGGCGAGTGTTGTATTCCTCCCTCTGGTAGCGACCGTGTGATGGGCGCGGTCAGTGGTGTGAGGTGTATTCTCCCCTGTAGAGCCGGTGACGGGCGCTGTCTGTGGGGTGAGGTGTTTTCCTCCCCGATAGAGCCATGTGATGGGTGCTGTCTGTGGGGTGAGGTGTTATTCTCCTGAGTAGAGATGTGTGATGGGCGCTGTCTGTGGGGTGATGTGTATTCCTTCCCGGTCGAGCATGTGATGGGTGCTGTCTGTGGGGTAGGTGTTATTCCTCCCCTGGTAGAGCTGTGTGAATGGGCACTGTCTGTGGGATGAGGAGTTTATTCCTCCCCAGGTTGAGCTGTGAGATGGTCGCTGTCTGTGGGGGCGAGGTGATATTTCCTCCCAGGTAGAGCCGTGTGATGGGGTGTTGTGGGGAGGTGTTATTCCTCCCCCGGTCGAGCCATGTGAAGGCCGCTGTCTGTGGGACGAGGTGTTATTCCTCCCAGGAAGAGCCGTGTGATGGGCGTGTGTGTGGGAGCGAGGGTGTTATTCCTTCCCTGGTAGGCCGGGTGTGAGGGCGCTGTTGTGGGGGAGGTGTTATTCCTCCCTCTGTTAGAGCCGTGTGATGGGCGCTGTCTGCGGGGCGAGGTGTTATTGCTCCCCAGGTAGAGCCGTGTGATGGGCGCTGTGTGTGCTTTTTTTCTTCACTCCATCCATGATATTATGTTAGATCAGAGTTTTGTAGACTCAGTGATTCCGATAATGTTTATTTTTTCACTGCATTTTTTTTAATATGTAAATGAAAAAAATGTTTGTTTTTTTTACATTTTTAGGATTATTTAATTTTTTTTACATTAACACTTGAACATCCTATTGGGGACTAAAACACCAAAATCATCACTTGTACTATATCCTCCGTTACTTATGTACTACAGTATATAGACACGTCATTGGTCCCATATTACACTTCGGCTATGGGCAATAAGAGTAAAAACAAGGCAGTCACGAAGGCCTTCATTTATTCCACTGCCACCGTGAGAGCCAAATGGAACACCAATATCTCATTACAGGTGGTGTGAATTGACTAATGATTACCATAGTTGTATTCTTGGTGGCAACTAAACTGTTTAATGAAAGATATCAGTTCTCGGCTGCTAGAGGTAGGTGTCAGCTGTAATTATGTAATAGGAACCTATTGAGCTAGTTTAGCAAAGGACCAAGCTCCAGACCCCTTACCACCTCCATGATGGGTATATACATCAGCGAGTGACCAAGCTCCAGAGCCCTCTCCACCTCCATGATGGGTATGTACGTCGGCAAGTGACCAAGCTCTAGTTTGCTCCCCATCTTCAGGATTTTTACATAAATAAGTGAGTGACCATGTTCCAGACCCCTTACCACCTCCATGATGGTATATATATCAGCGACACCCCAAGCTCCAGAACATTTATATTTCCATGATGGGTATATTCATCCACCAAGACACAGGCCACTCACCACCTCCAGGATGGGTATATAATCCAGCGAGTGACCAAGCTACAGGCCCCTTACCACCTGCATGATGGTATATACATCAGCGATACCCCAAGCTCCAGAACATTTATATTTCCATGATGGGTATATTCATCCACCAAGACACAGGCCGCTCACCACCTCCAGGATGGGTATATATTCCAGGGAGTGACCAAGCTCCAGGCCCCTTACCACCTCCATGATGGTATATACATCAACGAGTAACCAAGCTCCAGCCCTTTAAAGTCACAAACCATAGGATCAGGGCCATTCCTAGGCTAAATTGCACTCAGGGCAAGGTGATGAAATTTCAACTCCTCCCGCCCCGCCCCCACACATAACATAATGCGCCACATTGAAACACAGTGTATTACCATCAACCAAATCTGAAATATACAACAAGCTTTACTACAATGTGCTATGTATAAAACTACTAAATAATAGTCATACAGTTACCAAATGACACTGCTACACCAACCAGGATCCCAGGCTAATAATACCAATGTCCTACTAAGATCACATATCACCAGCACATAGTGACCGAATACCACAACACTATGACTACATATCACCAGCACATAGTGACCGAATACTGTGACACCGTGACCACATAGTGACAGAATAATACAAACTGACCATTACGGAATGCAAACCATTATACTACAACCTATATTACCACTTACGTGCTCCATACAGTGGGGGGATACCAGTGTACACAGCTCTGCAGACATATAAGTGATTACAGTAAGTTACATTCAGGCACTTACAGGAGACGTCTTGAAGAGTGTTTCTTTCTCTTCTTCTTCTCAATCTGTCCCAGAGCCAGGGACATCTTTTCCGGCCTTGACTCTTATATAGAATATACAAAAACAAAATATTGGGACTCCTCACTTTATCAGCTGGAGATGCCCCTGTAGCCAGATGATGCCCCCCTTGTAGCTAATTATAAAAATTACTCACCTGACCACGATCCCCACGTCCAGGAGCTGCCGAGCAGTGTAAGTGGCGGTGATGGTTTCCATCTAGGCGACGCGACGAGCAGATCCCAACGTTACAGGGGGCGCGGTTTAAAGCAGTGTTTCCCCCTGTGACACTGATACAGGGGAGGAGGCAGGACGGTAATGATCCGTCCTCCTCCTCCCCCGTAACAGCAGCTGCCCCAGTGAAATGAGTTTCAGCTGCTGAGTGACTTATGCGGTTGTTATTAAAACAGCCGCGCAGAGCCAGGGGCTAATCTCCGGGCGGACGAGGCGGGTGGCGCCCACCTCGGGTGAGTGGAGCTTCGGCGCCCCGGGTGATCGACCGCCTCGCCCGCCTCTAGGAACGGCCCTGCATAGGATATATGTATGTAAAGGACATTTTATGGCAGCTGCAGTGACTTATCTCAAAGGATGGCAAATGTGACATGCTGGGGGGAACTTGACCTTAGATCGTGAGATTTTCTTCAGCTCTGACCCCCATTGGCCCCTTCCCCCTGTGAGATGTGTGTGTCAGTTCATTGCTCTGTTCTCCTCCCCCCATCCCCCACTTACTTGTACACTTTCTGTCTCCTGTCCTGGGATGTTTGGGACCTGTGGTGACATCACAGTCACATGACCTCCCTGCACAGGTCCTTCATTCCTCTGCTAAGACAGCCCTGTGTATGGGGAGCTGCAGCAATGATTTCCCCTATGTCTTATTTTCGGGGGGTGCCTTACATTAGGGAATTCAACAAAATCTCTGCGATGTCTTACTTTAGGGGGTTTCTTATTTTCGGGGAAACACGGTATACTGTACATCAGCGAGTGACCAACCTCCGTACTCTTTACCACCTCCATGATGGTTATATATATCTTAGCGAGTGACCAAGCTCCAGAGCCCTTACCATCTCTGTGATGGGTATATACCATACATGCCAACTCTCCTGCTTTTGGCTGGGGGGGGAGGGGTCCCGCTAATTGGGGTCCCCCCCCGCCCTCCTGGCAGAGTTGGCATTTCTCCCACCGCCAGCAGGCAGCGGGGGTTCTTTAAATCACCACGGCGCAAGAGTAGCGCTGGTGTGCTACTCTGGCACCGCCGGGCCGCTCCTTTCAGGCGGGTTTAAGCGGGGCCCCAGCGGACGTCAGCGCCCGCGTGTCTCACTGTGCAGGGAGGAGGCATCGTTCCCTCCTCCCTTCTCCCCCTGTATGTACAGCGCCAGCCGGTGTGCGCTGTACATACAGATCAGGTCGCAGGGGGCGTGACGCGCGGCTGCACTAACTCCCCCTGCGACGCTGAGGAGAACGGCCGGGAGATGTCCGGAGCTGCAGGGGCCGGTGAGGTGAGTGATTTTATTTTTTTATTTTTATTGCTATAGGGAGGCATACCTGACTAAAAAAGGGGGGGGGAACACCGACTGGCTTCGTAAAGGGGGGGCCATTCTACCTGACTAACAAAGGGGGGCATTCTTACCTTGACTAACAAAGGGGGGCATTACCTGCCTGTAAGGGGCACTACCTGGTTACGGGGGGCCACTACCTGGCATAAACACATCTCCCTGGCTTTCTTCCAAAGCCATTATGCAGTTAGGCGGAGTGGGTGTGGCTTTTTGAAGGGGCATGGCACACCAAAAAGATGGGCGTGTCCATGCAAATCTTTTGCCGCGACGCTCTCTTCAATCTCCTGCTTTTCCGGTTTTTAAAAGTTGGGCAACTATAGTATTTCGGGCAGCGAAATTTAAAAAAGCTCCAGAACTTTACCCTTCCCTTAAATTTGGGAAAATATTCAGCGGGGACCAAGTCGCAAAACCCCTTACCACCCCAATGGTTTGGGTTTTATATGTCAAAAAAGTGACCAAGCTCCAGAGCAATTACCATCTCCATGATGGGTATATATTGTAGGCCGCAAGTGACAAATCTTCAGAGCCCTTACCCCCCAAAATGATAGGGATTGGGACGACAGCGGGTTTACCAAAAAATTTTAGAGCCCTTACCACATCCCCTGATGGGTTTTATAAATTGCGAATTAATTTTCCCAAACCCCAAAAAAACCCCACCTCTTCCTGATGGGTATATTCATCCGGGAGGTGGGCCCAAAACTTCAGATCCTTTTCTAAATCCATGATGGTTATACATCGGGAAATGGCAAGCTCCCGGCCATTAAACCCCTCTTTTATATGTTTAATATCAAAAAAATGACCAAGGACACCTTACCAAACCCTTTTGGGGTGGGGTTTATACATCTTTGGGGTGACTAAGCTCTAACCATTTTTCCACCCCCCGTGAGGGTACATACATCGGAGTGACCAAGCTTCGTGCCTTTTACCCCCGGGATGGTTATACAGTAAAGTCAGCGGGTGGGGCCCAAACTCCATACCCTTTTTTCTACCTCCCTGATGGTTATTTTAATTTAGCAAAAATGACCAAATCAAAAGCCCCCTTTCCACGTCCCTTTAAAGGGTATTGTGATCCCCACATCTTTCGTCCCCCATCTTGGTTGGGGCTGGGTCGCCCGGATCGCCGTCTTTTTAGATCGTATTGGACATCCCCAAAATAAGGGGACTCCGTTGCGGCCTTTTTGGGGGCAATGGGTCAACCAATTTTTTTTGGGAGCAGGTTACAGAAAAAACATTTCACTTAAAACAAAACCTGGGGAAACTGGCCAATAAATAAACAGAAAAAATTTTGGGCCCTGTTTGGTGGTCTGGAACCCAAAAAATCCAGCACTAGGGACCCTGGTTCCCCCGTACAGGGATCGGCTTCCCCAAGCCTCGGGTGCAGTGGCCCTCCCCCATCTCGGGTGCAAAGCTAGCAGACCACATCCCCCCCGTTTTAATGGGAAGCAGGCTTTTTTTTAGGCCTGGAAGGGGGGAACAGGGCCCCCCACCCAAAGCGCTTTTCCCGGAAAGCCAAAACCAAAAATGGCTGGACATCGGGTGCACTACATACGAGTGTCAGGGAACCTAATTTTTTGGGCCCAAAAACCCCGGCTTTCCCCACCCAGACCAGGCCTTTAGTGGACGTTTTTTAGTGGGTTCCCCGCGTACCGGCCAAACCCGTGGGAAAAACCCCTGGAAAAACTGTGGGGCGCTCTGGACAGTATATTTCATCAGTGAGTGACCAAACTGCACTTCCCCTTCCCCCCTCCATGATGGGGTTTTTATGTCGCAGTGCCCAAACTCCCGAGCCATTACCAACCCCCATGATGGGTTTATACATCAGTTTAATTTACCCGCTCCGACCCCCTTTCCACCCCCATGGATTGGGGATAATAAATTTGCAAATTGACCAATTCCGGGGGCCCTTTAACACAACCCCATATGTTTATTTTAATCAACAGTGGGAAAGAAGGTTTGCCCCCATTGGGTGGGCCCCCCAGGGGGGGGGGAGGGAAGGCTCTAGAAACCCCTTTCTACCCAAAAGATGGGTTTTCATCACGAAATTTCCAAAGCTTAGACCCCTTACTAATTCTTTTTTTGGGGACATACGGCAGTTGTGACCCAAACTCCAAAACTTTCTTTTCACCTCCCTACAAATTTAGCAATTGATCAAGCTCCAGAAACCCGTTCCCCCCCTACTTTTATGTTTAAAGTACGTCAGCGAGTGACCAAGCTCCAGACCCTCACCCCTCCTGATGGGTTTAAATCAGGATTGATCAAACCCCCGGCCCTCACCCCTCCTGATGGGTTATACTTCGCAAAATTTCAAGGTCCAGCCCCCACCCCCCTCCTTTAAAGGGTTTTTCATCCTTTAAATGCCAAGGGTCCAGGGCCCCCTTTCCCCTCCATGTGGGTTTATACATAGCAAAAAACCAAACTCCAGACAATTCATTCCCCCCAGATTGGGGTTTTTACATAAAGAAATGACCAACTCCGACCCTTTCCCCTCCAGGGTTTATTTCATAAGAGTGGGCCAAACCTAAAACCCCCTTTCCCCCTTCCTGAAAAATTTTTTTTTAATTTAGGAATTTACCAACCCCCAAAACCCCTTTCCCCCTCCATGATGGGTTTTATCTTTAGCGATTTACCAACCCCCGGCCCCTTTACCTCCCCATGATAGGTTTTTTTAAATTAAAGGGGTTAAAAAAAAAAACCCAGACCCTTTTAAAACCTTTTGGAAGGGGGGTAAATTATTTCCAAAACAACCTAAACCCCTTTTTAAATTTGGGAACCCCCCGTGGGTTGGGGGGCAAGGGGCCCCCTTATTTAAAAACCCCAAGGGTGGGGAAAATACCCAGGAAGACCCAAAAACCCAGGAAAACCCCCTTATCCCCCCATTTTTTTTAAAATAAAAACCAAAAAAAAAAAAATTAAAAAAAAAACCAAAAAACCCCCCCCCCTCAAAAAACCACCCCCAAAACCCCCCCCCCCCCCCCCAAAAATTAAAAAAAACAAATTTTAAAAAAAAAAAATTAATTTAAAAAAAAATTTTAAAAAAATTTTTAAATTTTTAAAAAAAAAATAAAAACATAATAAATTTAAAAAAAATAAATTTATAAATTACCCCCAAAATTTAATTTAAAAATTTAATTAAAAAAAATTTTAAAAAAAAAACCCTTCCCCCCCTTTTTTTTTTTCCCCCCCGCCACCCCCCCCCCCCCCCACCCCCCCCCCTTTTTTGGGCCCCCCGGGTGATGCTACCCCCCCATGCAGGGGCGGCCATGTTTCCAATTAAAAATTGGGGGAGGAGCAGCAGGGAAAAAAGGGGGATGTGCGGGGGAAATTTTTAGCTCTGGTTTTTGGGGGTTTTCCGGGGTCCCCCTTAGTGGGGTTTTTGGGGGAATTTTTTTCTCTGCTTTTAAATGATAAGTTCCCGAGCCTGATCCCCCAAATAATTTTTCCCGGTTTGGGGGTTTAAGGGGAAGGGAAAGGGGCGGGCCCCAATTGTGCTCCGCCCCCGCCTGTCCTGATTGGTGGTTTTCCCCTGGGGTTTTGAAGGACAGGTAAGGTCTCCCTGTGTGAGGGGGACAAGTCTATATGAGAGCCGCTTACTTGAAAGGAAAAATGTCCTCCATAAATGGCCCTGCACTCCCGGGCCTCCCCTTCCTGGGGGTCCGGAAATTTTAATGCACCCCAGAAATTTTGGGATGTGTGTTTTTTTGGGAAGGGGTGGGGCATCTAAGGGAAGAGGAGGGACATCTTTTTGGGGAAAAGGGGGGGGAAACTAGGAAAAGAGGGGGGTGTGGGGAAAACAGGAAAAGTGAAGGCCAAGGAAAAGGCCCCCCCGGGGGGGAATTTTTTCATAGGACTGTATGCTGGAGGGGCTGAATTTAAGGGGGGAAAGGGTTTTTTTCCCTGGGGGTGATTGGGGGAGAGGGCTAAATCGAGTGAATAATGTTTTAACATGGAACTGTAAGTTGAGGGGGCTTTTATATGGGACTGTTTGCTGGAGGGGCCTGGTAGAAGGGATACGTTTTTCTAAGGCCACCAATAAACAATTTTTTATTTGAAGGCCCCCTTA
>JAODAL010007437.1:0-22500 GCA_025379985.1 Phyllomedusa bahiana
TTTTTTTGGGCCTGACTAGCTTTTGGTTCCCCAAGGATTTAATGTCGGCGTTCGCTCAACTGGCAGCAGAGAGAAAAATTACAAATTGATCGGTGGTCCCCTGGCTGTCTGTTTCGGGATAAATGACGGCGTTCGTGCCAAGGGGTGAAGCTGCATTGTTGATCTCAGCCCAGTGATGATGCCCCATGCTAGAACATAGGCTGTGGGCAGCTTAATCCACTGGCACATATACTCTGTATGCATTTTCCTAACCATGTAAACAAACATATATATTCAACCAGTTCTGGCGTCGCTCTGTGTTGTTTGTTTTCTAGCTGTCCATCCAGGTGAAGTGATACTAATCACCAGCTGTCTGAACGGACACCGCTCTGACTACATTGATTCCGGGTCAGTCTGACTTCCTGGAGATTTTCACTGCCTTACAAATATATCTGACAAATGGTAATTAAATCTGTGATTTCCCAGGTTTAAAAAATAATAAAAAAATAAAATTAATTTGAGGGGAATGGACTAAAACTAACATTGGAGTCAAATGAACTTTATAGCCCGTTTATCACACCCCGCCAGGTTTTAAATATGGCTTTTGTAATAATGTACTAAATACTGTAATGATATTACAGTGCAAAAAAGGAAAGTTCAAGACTACATCATTTGTAATTTGCAGGTTTTGGCTTTAGTGCATCAGTGTTTTATTGTGCTCTGCAAATTAAACCAGGAAACTTTCCTTTTAACCCCTAAATAATCTCCCCCTGTATTTCGCGTGGTTTTCGTATTGTGAACAAGTATCAATTTAACCCTTAAACCAAAAAACCCGGAAAAGATTAATACCAAATGTTTTTTTTTCGTTTTGCCCCTTTTTGCGTTTTTAACAGTTTTAACTTTTTTTATTTTTTCAATGACACAGTTGTATTACTCGTTTTATTGAGACAAGTTTGAAAATGGGGAATAATTGCAGTTTTTTTTTATTTTTTTTTAATTTTTTTTACCCTTCACATTTCACCACCCCTTAATAACCCGTTAGAAAATTCTCGGTTATTTCGGTCGTGTGAATTTCCAAAATATTGTATTTTTTTTGTGGAATGCAAAAATTTATTTTTATGAAAAATTTTTTTTTTGTATATTTTATTATTTATTTTTTTTTTTTTTTTTACACTTAAATAATTTTTTAGCATATTATATATGCTAATACATTTAAATCTGTGTAGTTTTACACAGGCATGATTAGGACACCCAAGTGTGTCCCAGTCACTGGTTTCAACAAGGCGCTTGGGGGCCCCTCTAGGGGCCCCGGGTGACTGTGCGCCATTCCCGAGTTTGCCCGGGGGACCCGGGGGTTCCGATCACCCGAAAGAGCAGGGGAAATCCTTTGATTGCGCTGCGGTAATGCACCGCCGCTATCAAAGGGTTAAAGCACCGGGTTGCGGAGTTTTCCCCTGCTGCCCAGTGCTCACAGGAGATGCTCTGGGAATAGGGCTGTGTAGTACAGCCCCAATCCCAGTGCAGCTGCGGCGCTGGGCGCTGCAAACTCCAATGTCTGCAGCGACACCAAAAGACGTCGCTGCTGACGAACGACTAGCACCGGCTGACGCCAAAAGAGAGTGCGCGGTCGTTAAGGAGTTAATGTGCAGTCTAATTGTTCCCCTAGTGGTAGGGTATGTGAGCTACTGCTCAGCAATCAGCTGCACCTGTTTATCTTTCCCAAGTAGCATAGGGGCCAGTGTTGCACCTTTACTGGGTTCAGTTTCAGTCCAGCCTTTGAGCTGTGAGTATGATCTTGTTTCTGTGTTTTTTTTTAACCCCTAAATAACCAACAGAGCCAGGGCAAGATATGTAGCCCTAGCCAGATAAGGCAAATTGCATCACCAAACACCTATAAAATGAACTACACAATGTATTGAAAACCTTGTACATTTTTTTTTTTTTTTTTTCATTCAAAAGAAGGATTTATTTGGGAAATAACAACCAGATGGTAAACATACATTCACAGCAATTGGGCAATGGTGCCAAAAAAAAAACATAATCAGTTACAGGTTTATCAGGCATCTTCCAGGTAGAAAGGAAAAACCCTGGTCTCGCATAACAACAGCATATTAACTTTGCTAGCAACTACTTATTTTTAAACGATCAAGAACAAGTATACAATATTGAGGCAGCATGTAAGGGAGCTCGAGCATGTAGCTATGCGCTAGCGACAGGGAGTCAGCATGACAACGTATGTTTATCGGGCTCAGCCAATATAAGTGAGCCTAAAGCGTAAACTCCAAGTCTCCTCCCGACAAACCAACGAGGTCGCTGAGAGGCGAGACGAGCATCGCAGAGGAATACTCCAAGTCATTGCCTCCTTGGCTCCCCCCCCACCACCAAAGCAGGAGCGCGGTATGCTAAAGGTCGCACCACGACCACTCCTGTCCCTTTCCAGAGGACGCCTCAAGATGGGAGCTGCAGTGGGAAGAAACCATCGAATGGAGAGGCAGTAACCCCTAAAACAAGGGAAACGCAGTACTGGGGAAGGAGGGGGAGAGGGTGGGGGCAGCCAGCCTTAGTCAAAAACCCACCATACACTCACCAGGATACAAGGCCGGGTCCACTAAACTAGAAGAATAAGTGCAGGCTAACAGAGTCCTTGCGCATAAGTGCCGAATCGGCAAAAATTAAGCCAATCTCCCCAAGACCTTAAAGAATTTTGATTCCCCACCCATTGAAATCATCTCCTTATATTCCTCAGATCAACAGATCTATGAACCCTCATCGAACCAGGCCAGTTGATGGATGGCGAGCTGGCCGTCCGAGCGCCAGAAGTCCTAGGTATTTACTGCTTTTGCAGCATTTAACAGAAGGTGATCATTTGACTCTTCAGAGAGCTGGAGTGGATTCTCTGATTAGCATGAATAACAGTACTACTCGGTCATTGTCCAACTTTCGCCCGAGATTATAGCAATTTGTGGATTACCTAACCCAGACAGGGTTGCAGAGAAGACAACCTCCACCATAGTGTGCATTAGGATAGTACCTTCCGCACCGTCGCAGCACCTGCTTCAGCAAAGTATTATTAGCGGGACTGCATGGTAAAAGGCAATGTAACAGCGAGGGACCCGTCCTATACCATCGGCGAATTATCTTAAAGCTTTATTCTCATGATGCGTGCAGAGACAGAGGTTCTCCGGTGCCAGCGCTAAAAGTTCGGTGCTCTTCTCATCCGAGAGTTTCCCCTTGCAAGCTCCCTCTCCCACTCCATTTGGAAATGAATTTAGAGGTAAGACATAGTCCCTGGGTCAGTGCAAGCTATAATGAACCTAGATAGCAGTGTTTAGAGAACGGGAGTCGCAGACACCAACTCTCAAATGTCGAGGGGGCTCTGTATGAAAGAAAGGATGGGGGGGGGTTTTTTTTTTTGGGGGTTTGAAGGACGTGCACCAGCTGCGGCAGTTTGATAATAATTTATCTCGAGAACCTGTAGAGCACTAGACATTCATCCCCTCAGGTTCAGTATGTTTCTAAACCACATCATCCTGGATACAGCATCCCCATGACACTACTCCAAATGCTTGACCCGGATCCCCTTACCAAGATCCATTGAGCGCAATGTCTCCGTCACCCCAGGGTTCCCAGATAGAGGGTAGCTGAGTCCCCACCAGTGGTCCATGATATGCTCATTGTAGGAACGATAAGATCATGGTATTTGCACAACCTTCTTGTGCAACGTAGGGGGAAAGGAGGACCAGGCTTCCTTTTGAGCAGGAAGCCACAAGGTGGGTTCCCAAGGTGAGAGCCGCTATCTAACGAGAGAGCCATAGATTTCCGTCTAAATCAGGACCCATAGTCCTTTGTCTTAGAGCCGTGAAAGCCGTCCATGATTCTTGTACAGCCGAGGCCGCTCAAGTAATAAGCTTGAAGAATTTGGGACTGACAGTCCACCATCCGTCCTAGATCTCATTAGGATTTGGCATCAGGAGATCCTAGGGCGTTTTTGTGCCTCAGATAAAACCATAATCTAGCTATGCAGGGACCGGAAAAAGGCTTGGTGAGCGTAACTGGTATGGTCTGAAATAGTACAATAAACGGGGCAGACATTCATCTTTACACTATCTGTAGATTCGATCGACCCAACCAGAGAAGTCTTTCTTCTCCCACTTTGGAGAGTCCGAGCCTAAATAGTAGATAAGTGGTTGAAGTTAGTGAGGTCTGAGATATTTTACTGGGATCTTCCGGTATAATGGACTCCCCCAAATATTTAACTTGGAGGAGGGCGCCCCATGTAAAGGAGTAGTTTACCCAATAGACGAAGCCACCTATCACAGGGGACAATGTAAGATTTCAGACCTATACTCATTGGCCATGAGTTTCACCATTGTGGTTGCTGAGTGACACCAAAGTCGCTTTAGGAGCCGCGCAGAATCGAGGGTAGAGATGCTTAAGGATCCGAACATAGATAAGCATCGTTCGTCAGCAAATGCTGAACATTTCACATTTATGGTCCCAACATCTTTATCCCGACCGATAGAGGTGTATCTGGCGGATGTCCCTGGAGCAAGTACCTCCATATACTAGAGCATTACGGAGTGGAGAAAGAGGGCAACCCTGCCTGGTACCATGCCAATGGTAAATGGAGCGAGATATTGATCCGTTAATCGATTTGAGCCTGCGGTTGCTGATATATGGACAAGAATCTTTTCAACGGAGTATTGGGCCTACACCAAGTTACAAAAAAGAACTCCCTCAAAGGAATGACCAGTCAACTCGGGTCGAAGGCCTTCTCCGCACTCTAATGAGAGTTATCATGCAGGGATCTTAGACCTTCGCACTTGGTTGACTAGTGTGAAAGTATTGAGGCTTATTTTATTCCCTCGCCTCTCTCAATAGAGACCGAAGCCCACTTTGGTCAAGGTGAATATGGTGCCAATGAGGGGATGTCAGTCGCAAGGCTATCAACTTGCAAAGATTTTTGCGTCCTATGAATTTAAGAGAACAGGACGATAGCTTTGGTATAAGGCCCGGATCCTTTCCCTCATTAGAGTGGATGACCGTGATGTGAGCTTTGAGAAAGTCAGAGGGCAAAAGGCGTAAGAATGAGAACTGAATTTTAAAATTCAGCAAGTACAGTGTGGGGGTGATTAATTCCTCCTTCAAGAACCTTAAGATCTTGCGGTAAAGCCGTCTGGCCTGGCTTTTGCCCGCGGGGAAGAAGAGGCAATTGCTGTTTGTACTCCTGAGGGACAAGGAGGGTCTCCAAGAAATTCAGCAACGTCCCCAGAGAGGGCGGGGGTGCGCCGTGCTTTGTGAGGTTATGCCTTTAAGAGTAGTGGTGGGCTTCCAGGGTTCCGTGTGTCGCTTTGGTAGGGCTAGGGGAGATTGTAAAGCTTCGAATGTACTCAGGAAGACCGATAGTATGTCATCATCATTGCAACAAGCATCCCCTCATTCGATTTGATCGAGCGACAAAATAGGGAATGACCCTTCTGTCTCTCAGAGCTCTGGCTAAGTATCTAACCTGGTCTGTTCTCCATTCATAAAACCTCGCCTCCCTCACCTGGCAGTACGTTTGTGTATTTTCTTCCATGAGTGCCCAGCACCTCATGGCGGAGTTTGAGCAATTTTCTCAGGTCTAGGACTGAGCCCGAGGCTTTATGGACAGCTTCTGCAGAGTGTAATTCTGTGAGCAAGGAACAGAGCTTACTAGCCGCTTCGCGTTTTAATCGGGGCCCCCATGCTTTATAGCACCCCTCGCATGACGCAGCTTCAAAGCCTCCCACTGGATCTGGGGTGTTGTTTGGTCTGCACTGTGATGCTCCTGAAAGTCCCTTTACGATGCTTGGAGCTCTTGAAGACATAGACATCCTGCAGGAGTCCTCGTTTAGTCTCCCAATGGAATGGGGTGCGCTTGAAGTGCGGCAAGTCGGAGATTGCAATGTATTGTAGCGTGGACGGAGTGGAGCATCACATCAATCTTGGAATTGCCACATAGGGCAAAAAGGGAGTGCGCGTGAAATGTAATTATGCGACTATATAATGGTGAGGACTCGAGAAGAAAGTATAGTCTCTCTCCCCCGGGTGCATGATCCCCACACCTCTGTCAGCTGCATACTGGTGGCATAAGTTTTCTGAATTTATTAAGCGTCCGTTGAGGGATGGGACGAACGCCCACTGAGATGTGTCCAGAGGGGGTATGCCGGGCGAGATTGAAGTCAATGCACAGTATGATCTTACCCTGAGCAAACGCACTCAGGTTCATCAAGCACCCTGTTGAGGAATGGAGATCTGGCCGAAGTTCGGGACATATATATTGCCACCCGTGTAGATATGGCCTTGGAAATTACATTTTAAGAAAATTGCCCTAGCCTCCTCATCTACGTAGGTATCCAGCACCTGCAGGGGGAAGGACTTGTGGACAAGTATAGCTACTCCCTTAGTTTTCTGGGAAGGGTTGCCTGCAATGGTACCAGGCAAGGGTAAAACCTATTCTGGCAAAATTCTCTCCATGATCTCGCAATAAGTGAGTTCTCCTGTAGACCAATAATTTGAGATTTAAGCCTGTGGTCTGTGTGATAGAAGATCTTGGAACCGTTTTCTGGCGTATTCATCCCGAGAGCGCTCGAGAGCCGATGGGACGCGTAACCCTCATGGTATAGGGGCATTAAAAATACAGCATAAGCGGAGAGGAAGAGGGTCCAAGATGAAGAAGGAGAGCAACGAGGGGGTCGACCCCGACTGGCTGAGGGAGAGTAGGTAAGAAAAGAGCAGGCAAACAATGCCAACAAGGCCCCTGTCAAACAAAACCTAAAATAAAGAGCAACAATAGCACCTAATAACTTGCAGTCAGACCAAGAAGGCAAAGTGTCCAGAAGGAGCCATAGCGCCAGAGCGGCATTGGGGGGGGGGTCCAACATGGTCTGCCTCAAGGGCAAGAACAATCCACAAAAAAAAGGGAAGCAGCTCATACACCTGAGCTCCAGGCGGCAGGAGTTAAACGCTGAAAGGCAAAAGTGTTTAAGCAACAATATGAAGCAAACTATATAACAGACCGCCTATAATATCCGTGCAAGCTTTTGCTGCAATTGAGACCATAAATGTCCCCAAAGAAACGCTAAGGCAAGGTTCAAACGGTCCCATGTAGAATGGGCCAAAGAAAAGAGCAGAAAGCCTCCATCAGAGTTAACTACCTATTAGCTGGCCGTGTACTATCATTCCCGAGGAGGGCCCAGTAACTGTTCAGTGTGGGTGGTCAGGGGGTACTGCAGGCATGTCCGGGTCCCTTCGCCGGCGGGTCGCCCGCTGAGTTTTCGGGAGAGTAGATGCAGATGGACGTGACGTCATCCGATGTTTAGAGAGGAAGATTGTGTCAATAAGGCCTGGTGTCCGACGAGCAACTGGCCAATCAGGAAGTTCCCACTAGCGCAAAGTCCCAGGGTGCAAGGAAAACCCGGGCAGGTCTGCTGGCGTTCGGAGATTACCATGGAGGCCCCATGCTTCACCTGGAGGGCGAATGGGAAGCCCCATCGGTACTGTATCCGGCGATTCTGCAGAACGGCAAGAAGGGGTTTGAGGGCTGACCTCATCCTCAGAGTACGTCTTGAGAGGTCAGGATAGAGTCCAATCTGAATGTTCTCGTATAGAACCGTCCCCATCTGGCGAGCTTTTCTCAGGATCTCTTCTTTCAAGTTATAGTGATGGATCCTGCAGATGGACACTCTCGGGTTCGACGTGATCTGGCTTTGTGGCGGAGAACTTCTATGGGCCGTCGAATCTAAAAAGGTGTCAGAAGCCTCCAAGTATGTAGTTGAACGTCTTCGTGATGGCCGTATTTAATTCTCGGCAGGCGCGGACCTGTTACTGGAAGACCACACGCACTCTGATATTGTTGCTGCCTAGTATGCGGTTTTCCAGGTCATCAAATTGGGACACAAGTTGATCATGGCGCAAGACTTGGTCGGCCAAGGCCGTCTGGAGACTTGATAATGCACTAGCTGTAGAGTCTTGTGTACTCTCCAATTTCTGGCATTTCTGTTGCAACTCCTTTACTGCTGCCTGAACCGGCTGCAGATCTTGATGCCACGCTTGACGTAGTTCATTGCCCAGCTGTTGCAAGTCCAGTTTTGATGGGAGAAGCGTGAGCAACGCCTGTAGCTCAGGGTGTGAAGCTAATGCCTGTAGTGCCGCGTCCGATGAGGGGAGGGTCAAGGCATGGAGCCCGGATTGGTGCCGGTGCGTGGTGGCTTCGTGTGTTAACTGCTGAGGGGCAGCAGTTGGTGAATGAGGGCTACTGACCCATGTTGGGGAGCCCGGGTTGGAGGCCCACATTGTTTCTTGAACAGTCATGACCCGGGGGTTTTCTGGCCGGTCCCAGTCCCCACTGTCGCGAGCCAAGGGGAGCCTGCTATTAGTGGCAGACGCGACCGGGCGAGATGTCACAGGGGGATGCAGGGGCCCTGCTTGGGCCAGCGGCGAAGGACCACTACTATCCCGTGTGACAGGCCCAGCAGCCGGAGTCAGAACCAGCTGTGGACCCTCTGTCATGGTAAGGGGGGCAGGCTGCATCACGGGGCCAACCCAATGCTGAGGAGTCATGGCCTGATGGTCGCCCAGTCCGGGTGGGGCGGATGGGATGCATGGTGCAGAAATGTCCACTGCTCGGTGGCGTTTCGTGGGCTCTGGGCCTGAAGCAGTCGGAGCGACGGGTTCCCCGTCATCAGCGGAGTCCCCAGATGGGTTTTCTGTGGCCCAGTTAAGCGAGCCGTCCGTTATCAGTTTGTATGGGGCACAGACCATTGCCGTTATGGCTACTGGCTCATTTACTCGTGGCTGAGATGTGTTTTACTAAGGGCCTGTCACCAGGTCTGATGGGCCCAGTGCCGTTCCCCAGTCTCCGTTGCAGCGCGCATAGTGGTTCCGCGGCAGTACCCGCGTCTCACGTGTACGAGGCAAAAATGGGCGGCCGCCATGCCTTGTGGTGTCGGCCGGCAGAACTGGCTTTCATGCACAGGGCTCCCCGTTTGGTAGTGCAGCTGATCTGGGGCCAGGTCTAATTCCCAGTGTGGCGGGGACCTTTTGGGTAAAGGAGGTAGCCGAGCCGCGGGAAAGAACCCGAGGTACCATATCCCGGGTGCTTCCCGCGCTGCTGTGAGGTCCGTTCGGGCGCACATGCTTCTCCGTCACCGATCCCAACCGCGGGAGCGAGGCGTCTGCGTGCTGAGCGGCGGCAAGACGGGAGTCCGAAGCGGTGGTGATTTGCGAGCTCACCGCACGAGCTGCAGTACTCTCGGGCTCCTAGTGCGAGGATCCGAAGCATGGGATGATGGGCGCCGACATCTCCGAGGCCGCGGTAGGTAGCGGCCTTCACCCTTCATGTCCTTCAGTGGTGTAAAATATGTTGGCAATAGGGTCTCTCCCCACAGAGGAGGTATGGTGGGCTTGGGAGTCTTCTTGCCCTTCTGGGACTCATTTCTGTATATGTTCGGCTGTTTACTGGCTTTTTAGAGATGTCCTGCCCCATGGAGCTCTAGCAATGTTGAGTCCAGTTCCTTCCATGGTAGGTCCAACGAGCCCCCCCTTGTACATTTTTTTAATGGACATTGCCATCAAAAAGGAGAATTTTTGTTAAAAAAATATCCCCAGAAAGCTATTTTTGTTTAGAATGTTTGGTAAAAGTTCTCCTCCTCTAGTTATGAGAGAAAGCTTTTGTGTGGCAGGGCAGATTAATCTCACTTTATTTTAGGTAATGACATAACGATAGCTCTATTGTTCTCTTCACAGGGATAGATACCATTATACTACACATAAAGCAATAGATGAGAGGAAAACAGGGTAATCTTCTCTGCACTGGGAAGGGGGGATTTCTTTACACTTAACAGGTCATTGCTGTGAAAGGGGAAAAATCTCTCCTTGAGGAGAGGAACCAATAAATTGGTCGGTGAGGGTTTACGTGCCTTTCAGACCTCACTGACTGTTTTGCATAAAACAAAGGCTTATGAGAAAAGAGATGAGCAGCTCTACAGCGCACTCTATTGGATGTAGTTATCCTCAGTTCACCTGCAGGTCATTGCTGATAATATTAACACTTCTCAGTCCAAAGCAGAATGAAGGGCCATCAAGAAATCCTCTCACTACCATACTATTAAAGCTCACAGATGAGAGGTCAGAGTAATGTACATAAGAGAACTTTAAAAAAAAGGATGAAAAAAACCCTTCCTGTTATATTTGCGTTTTGATTGTTATTATGTGAAAAGACACATTTGGATGGTACTGTCCCTTTAAGTGGGATGAGAAAAATGCAACATTTTGGGGGTTTTGTCTTTAAATAATTTACTGTGTGGTATAGCGTTGTTTGATTAGATTCCTGTTTGTTTTGACAGTGGTTCAACCGAACCTGTGGGTTTGAGACATCTCAAACCTGATTTTTTTTTTCTCTAACCCTATCCTTAACTATAACCCTTATACTCAGTTGGAGGCTAGGATTTTTTACAGGTGTTTAAGGGTTAAATTACCATTCCACAGTGCTTGTTGTGTGATATCACTTTTATTCTGATGTCCATTCCGGCTACCATAAGATAGGTTTTGTTATGGTAACCCAAAGTGATATCCAACCAGAAGTGATGCTGTACCAGGGATGCCTCGAAATGGTAAGGTAGCCCACTATGCTGATTGGCCCTTCTATACTGTAGCTACCTGCAGCCTTCCCTGAATGCAGTGTCACATTATTCAGAGTGGTGTGTCACAATGTTTGGGTGGTGCGGTGGGTGACTACTAGTGTTGAGCGATTGCGTTGGCTATCGAGATCGAGCGATAGTCGATAGTCGTGCCGCTAACGATAAGTTTTTCCGATAAGTGAGCATCGAATTATGAAGCGAATTACCTTAAAGTCTATGGAGAGCAACAACACCTTCATTATTACACCAAACAAGGGAGCTGTAGAAGCGAAATTAACATCCCACAACAGTCAAATGGATACGTCTAACATCTTGGCAACACACTTAGGTTATAAAAGTCACATAGAAAAAAAGTCATCAGACCATGTCACAACCTGTCCTAGTACCACAGCATAACCCTTAAACCTGCATCACCCACAAATTAAAAAGTGCCAGAAGGCAGTATATTTGAACCATCATGTTACTTGAACTGGACATTGAAATAATCCCTGTCCTGGAACCAGCAGCATGAGCCCCAAAACCTGCATGAGACCCCCATATTTAAAATGTTCCCGCAAAAGGGAGTCTTTCAACCACCATTTTATTTGAACTGGACACTAACTATATCTGTCCTGTACCACAGAATGACCATTAAAACCTGTCCAGACCCACAGTTTACAAAGTGCCAGAAAAAGGATTCTTTCAACCAACATTTTAGTTGACACTGGACATATATCTGTCCCTGTCCTGGGCCACGTTTATGACCATTAAACCTGTCTGCCCCCCAAGATTACAAATTGCTGGAAAAAGGAGTCCCTTTCAACCACCATTTTAGTTGAACTGGACTTTGAGACAAGAACTGTCCTGTGCCACAGCATGACCCAGGGCCTGAGTTACAGTGGGTGCGGTGAGAGCCAGTCTGCGTCCGTCATCTATTTAACTACGTCAGAAAAATTGCCTGATGACGCATCAAACAAATAACTGTCGCAGAAGCAGAGTTTTGAAGCTGAAGTGTGAGAACTCCACCTTCCTCAGTACACATCAATACCTGGGAGCGCTTTGTGCCCCTCCTTAAGAGTGCGGACTCAATTGAGATTCACTTGGAAATACTGGTGTAAACGCTCCTGTTTACAACCAGGTGCCCTTTTGCTTGTCATTCATTTACCATTTTACTCAACGTGCTGGAGGAAAATTGTCCGTACTTTGTTCTCTGTCGTGTCCATACTCCATATCCACTAATAACCTACAACGTGGTCAATTTATCTGTACCTCCCTTGTACAATTCATGGGAATTTTTTAAACCAGCTATTTAGTACATGCAAGTTATTTAGAATTTTAATTTCTCAGAAAACACATTTTTAAAATAGGATGGAAACCCACCAGGTCTTTGTTTCTCTTTTTTTCATTGTATTGAATGGGTTCTCTCAATCAGGGATTTGAATACATATGGTAAAGATCTTGCAAAACAAGTCATTTGCAATTATGTCCATCAACAGTGTTCCTACCTATTCCTGTTTTCTGACAGCACCATCACCCTTGGAGAAACTCTTTGACAATTGCGAAGAACAAATGTCTGTTATGAAACAACATTTTTATAGAATAGGAACCAGTAGTATAGCTGCATGTCACAGCAAAATTGCCCCCAAAAAATCAAAGCATGACCCATGAGCCTCTTTGTACAATTGTGAAAGAACAAATTTCTGTTAGACAACAACATTTTTTTAGAATAGGTCCCTGTATTATAGCTTCATGTCACAGCAAAATGCCCGCCCAAGAAATTCAAAGCATGGACCCTTGTGACCACTTTGGACAATTGTGAAGAACAAATGGTTCTGTATAAACAAACATTTTTTTAAATAGTACCTGTAGAATAGCTGCATGTCACAGAAAAAATGCCCCTAAAAATTCATAAACATGACCCATGAGCCACTTTGACAATTGTGAAGAACAAATGTCTATTATAAACAACATTTTTTTCGAATAGGACCTGTAGTATTGCTGCATATCAAAGCAAAAATGCCCCCAAAAATTCAAAGACAAGACCGCTTGAGCCACTTTGGTCAATTGTGAAGACAAATGTCTTTAGAAACAACAATTTTTATAATAGGACCTGTAATATTGCTGCATTTCAACAGCAGCATGACCCAACAAATTATAAACTGACTTCTTCACCTTGGTTAAAAATTGTGAGGGAGAATACCACTTAGAAGCCACTTTTCTGTACAAGGACATGATTATGGATGTATCTCACAGCTACATGACCCCAAAACATTAATAAATATGACTTCTGTTCTCAGCCACTGTTAAAAAATTGGAGGGAGAAATTTGCCACTTAGAAATCCACATTTCTGTTTCCAAATGGAACAAAGAATAATTGCTGTATCTCACAGCTACATGACCCCAAAAAATAATAATCTGACTTCTCAGCCACAATTAAAATTTGGAGGGAGAAATGCCACTTAGAAACACATTTTCCTGTTCCAAAGGGACCAAATTATCAGCTATATCTCACAGCAACAGACCTCAAAACCATTGACAATGCTAAAACTTCTTAAGATAAAGTGATGAAATGGAATAAGTTTTGTCATGAAACACTTGCTGTCTTTACAGTCTCGCTCATAGCAAAAGAGAATAAAAGAGGGAAAAGAGAATAAAATTGCAGTAAAAAATGATCATTTTAAAAAAAAGTTTTCAAGAGGACCATTTCTGTTTTGAAAAGGAATGTGAAGTAGACCTGTCAACTAATCGGTGAGCGATCGCAATTGGGGCCCACAACTATCATCATAGATCCATGCCTGATTCTCTTGATGAAAGTCAAACGATCCACATTATCTTTGGAAAGCCGGATGCGTTTGTCAGTAAAGACACCTCCAGCTGATCTGAAGTCCGATCCGATATGACACTGGCTGCTGGGCAGGACAACACCTCTATGCGTGACGAGCCAGCTCGGAACATTCCGTGCACATTTTGGATAACCCAGAAGTCTATGGGTCCGAACACATGCAAAACAATCGGTGTTGAGACGCAGAATAGTCCGTGCACCATGATCTTAAGCTCGATCTTCTGAGTGTTGGAAATGTGTGGCCCTCATTGCATGCGTTGGGAGGTGGTAAACAAAGAGGTTGCCAGAGGTCACCCATTAGAGCTTCCGCCACCTTGCCTGCGGCTGACGCTATGCCTACTTGGCACATCTACTGTCTGTACACGTGAAACGTCGCTGATGTGTTTCACCGTGACATTTGGGACCGTGAAGCAAAAACGCAACAGATGTCTCCAGTTGATCAATCAGCTAAGGTCTCCATTTCCTGCATTTACTCTCTATTTGGGTGGGTGAAGGAAGTGGCAGATTTTTTGTTCTTGCACCGGGGATCCAGGAGGTGGCCACCTCAGTAACTGTTGTACATTTTGATGGCCTTAATGCTAGATCAATGTTGGATAGAAATGTAGCAACCAAGCACTTCATGTGAGAGATGGAGCCGTGAATTTCCCAAGCCTCGGGGTCCCGACGGGTCACTAGCAAACTGATCTTCCTCATCTTCCTCCCTCCCTGCCTCACAATCCGCGCCAACCTCTTTTCCAAGCAGGGACGACGGTAAACATCGGTGTCTAGGAATACCTCCACCTCTCTCCTCCTCCTCCTCCCTCGGGGGGGGGGTCGGGGGGGGGGGGGGGGGGGGGGGGGGGGGGGGGGGGGGGGGGGGGGCACACATCCGTCACAGCTTTCAACACAGCCCTGACTTGCCTGAATGATGCACCCGAGAGCTGATCGCCCCCGTTGCACTAGCTCTGGACCCGAACCACTTCCAAATAAGACCGATGAAATTGTGAAACGTCGGCCTTGTGTATGTAGAAGAGAGAAAGGCGCCGTGTCCGGCATCTTGTCCGTTCTCCTCCTCCCGTCGCTGGCGGGACCTGTAGTATTTCAGAGTGTCCAAAGATCGTTTCCCAGAACTAAGATCACCACAATGCTCATGCTGATACAGGGCATTGTCCGCACTGACCATTTTGGTGCTTCTTCAAAAAACTGGAAAGGATGGTGAAGAGCTCTTAGCACCTTCCTCCACTTCTCGTGGTTCAACACCCGCGAGGTCCGCTCCGCTGCTTGTCAGGGCCATGTGTCACTTCGTTACTGCTTATGGCATTGCGCTGCTGTCACATCGCTGGATCAAGTGGAGGGTGTAATTATCAGCGTTGTTGCCCACGACAACAATGAGACGGTTGACGGGATGCCGAGCTGACGCTGCAACGCAGCCAGGCGGACGAAGCAGGTGCCGAACGGCGGAAGTGCGAACTCAGACCTCGAGCATCTTTTCAGCAAGCAGTACAGACCCGGGTAGCTCTTTAGAAATTTCTGTGACACAAGTTTCATGACATTTGCCAGGCAAGGATGTGCTCCAGCCTCCCGATCATTAAGGGCGGCCGAGCAGATTTTACGCCCGTTAACGCACACCACCTTGCCTTCACAAGGTTTCTATACACCTCAGGCCAAGCGCTCGGTGTCCCGTCGTTGCTGAGAGAGCCTTCCACAGTCCTTCCCTGTGTTTGGACGTCTCCAAGATCCAGATTAATTTCAACACACGTCCTGTTGTCTACAGTGGCACGTGATGCCACCATCAGAGTGACCTTTGGTAAATAACCCTGCACCATCCTCTGCGGTATTGAAGAGCGATGCGCCGATCCTGAGTATCCACCGTTCACCACCCAGATACATCCACAAAGCACACCCAGTGAGACTGTCACAGAGATATAGCGGCTTGGTCCGTGCTTTACTAGTCCATGTGTCGTGGTGATATGACTTTTCCTTTCCCGGACACAGATGCAGACAACCCGCTTGAAATTTTAGATTACACGTGGCCTTTCCACGGCAGGGACGGCTTTTCTGGCAAAGAAATGCCTGCTCTTCATCTTGTATTGGGGCAAGCGAGGTCCATACGGTGGCCGGAACCCATCTGTGTCCACCAGACGGAAAGCAACATTTCCAAGGCCAAAAGCTCTGGCAAAGCCCACATTCAGCGCTTTTGGCTTGGATGTTTGGGTTAAAGTGTTTCTTCTGCTCCCAAACCTTGAAACAGAAGGCAGGCAGCTAACCTGGCGCTGTATACGGCGTGCAGGTACGTCAAACTGGCGTAAGGAGTAGTGGTAGGATGGGTCTCTGGTGGTGCTGGTGGTACTCGGGCGACGGTGGAGGCTGAGCGGAGGCTGATCCGCTGATCATATGCCTCTGAGAGACATGGGCAGTCTGAGGTACGCTTGGGAGGTGGTGAGAGGAGTGTAGTGCTGGACATAGGTGTGTAGTGGTGTAAGGCCCGGTCGTCGGTCCTGGCCCTTTTTTGGCCAAGTTGTTCCCTCCATTCAACTCATGCATCGCTGCAATGTTACTAGACAGTGTTGGAGTTGGTTAACCACTTAAGTTCTTGGCCTCTACTTTGCGGTTTACAGGCAAAGCGGCATATGACAATCGCTGGGTGAACAGAGGCTTGCTCAAAGAAGACCCAGGCTTTGAGATGTCCTGGACCTTTTTGGACGGCGGATACGCCGAGGAGCGGGTGTTGTGCGCTGACCGTGGATTGCGGAATCATATCAGCGGACTTCTGCGACCGCCCTCTCCTTTTTGTGGTGGGACCCGTATTGAACACTAACCCATCGTCTCTTCGCGTCCACTGATGTAAGTCGCTCGCAGCAAATATCTGCGTGAAAAGAACCATGATGGATCCGCAATGTCGTCAACATCCATCATCATCAACACAGGTGACTTGGTCCCGACCTGATTTTCTGCATCAAAGCTGCGGGCTACAAGCAATTGTCACTGCAGGCGTGTGCCGGACCGCCCGGGATGAGAGGAGGTGCCGATTTGGACCGGTCTTCCTTCACCCTCCTCTGATGGCATCAGTAACTGGGCGATCAGAGCAACAAATCTCCTCTTGGATCTTTTACATGCCTTCTTACCCCAACCGCGATTTTGTCCATCAAAGAGGTCTTCAGACAATAGATTATCCACAGTGCTGGGTACCTAGTTGACATTTGAGCTGCCTTCGCATCATGATGGACGGATGCAGAAGATGCTGATGAACTACATTTGTGGCCGTGTTACAGCGAGGACAGATGAGGTAAGACTGCTAGAAATGCATTGTTGCATTAACCACTGAAGGACATTGGCGACGATGTTTCGTATACTTAGATTCCAGGCCCTGACCCAAAGCGATGAAAGGCCTGACGTCCCTGCAACTGATGATCCGCTGGCATGCGTGTTGTCTCCAGCACTGGAAGGAGCACCTTCTCATCCTACCTCTACCTCCATGTGCTACCTCCCCTCAGTTGTCGCTTACACGGCCTGCATTTCGCCCATGTCAGAAATAATAAAATTTGAGAAGTTAGAATTGTTTTGGAAAGTCTTCTTATATAAAAGACGGCAAATCACAGCTATTCTCAAAACCCTCTAATCAACACAAATTGCTGGATTCAAAATTACTGCAAGGTTCTATCAACAAATCTGGACTGGGCAAAAGTCCAAAATAACACAGTATCAGTTTGTTTTTGACTATAAACGGTATTTTTTGCACCGTTCAATTTATCTGTGGTGAATATGAAATGCTGTTTTAAGAATTTACGTAGATGCTGCGTCAATGAACAAATGGCTGGGTGTGCAAGAAGTCAAAAAACACGTAACTTTTAAGTTTTTGATTATAATAAACGGTATTTTTTGCACTTCAAATTCACCTGTGGTGAATATAGAATTGCTGTTTTAAGATTTACGTAGATGCTGCGTCAATGAAAGAACGCGGGTGCTCAAAAGTCAAAAACCACGTAACAGTTATGTTTTGGTAATAATAAACGATATTTTTTGCACCGTTTCATTTCACCCCTTGTAATATAGATTGCTGTTTTACAGAGAATTTACGTAATGCTGTGCAAATGAACAATGCTGGTGCGCAAATAAGTCAAAAAACACGTAAACTGTTATGTTTTGGTATAATTAAACGAATATGTTTTTGCCCCTTTCAATTCACCTGTGGTGAAAATAGAATTAGCTGTTTTAAGATTTACGTAGATGCTGCTAATGAACAATGCTGTGGTGTGCAAAAGTCAAAAAACACGTAACGTGTTATGTTTCTTATATAATAAACGGTATTTTTTTGCAACTTTTCATTCACCTTGGTGAAAATAGAAATTGCAGAATTTAAGATTTACGTAGATGCCTGCCCATGAAACAATGCTGGGTGCGCAAAAGTCAAAAAACACGTAACTGTTTATGTTTTGGTATAATAAAACGTTATTTTTTGCACACCTTTCCAATTCACACTGTGGTGAATAAAGAATTGATGTATTAAGATTTACGTAGATGCTGCAGCATCAATGAAACAATGCTGGGTGCCAAAAAGTTCAAAAAACAATTAACTACTGATATTTTTTGGTATAATAAAACAATATTTTTTGGCACCTTTCAATTCACCTGTGGTGAATATAGAATTGCCTGTTATAAGATTTACGTAGATGTGCGTCAATGAACAATGCGGGTGTGCAAAAGTCAAAAAACACTTAACTGTTAATGTTTTATATAATAAACGGTATTTTTTGCACCTTTCAAATTCACCAGTGGGTGAATATATAAATTGGCTTTTTTAAAGATATACGTAGATGCTGCTTCATGAAACAAGTGCTGGGTGCGGCAAAAGTCAAAAAACACGTAACTGGTATGGTTTGATATAATAAACGGTATTGTTTGCAGGGGGGGGGGGGGGGGGTGGGGGGGGTGATTGGGGGGGGGGGTGGGGTCTGGGGGGGGGGGGGGGGTGGGGGGGGGGGGGGGGGGGGGGGGGGGGGGGGGGAAAAAACCTTTCAATTCACCTGTGTGAATATCGAAGTGCTGTTTTAAGATTTGCGTAGATGCTGCGTCAATGAACAATGCCTGGGTGCGGAAAAGTCAAAAAACACGTAACTGTATGTTTGGTATAATAAACGATATTTTTTTGCACCTTTTCAAATCACCTGTGGTGAATATAGAATTGCTGTTTTAAAGATTTACGTAGATACTGCGTGAATGAACAAATGCTGGGTGCGCAAAAGTCAAAAAAACACGTACTGTTATGTTTTTGTTATAATAAAACGATATTTTTTTGCACCTTTTCATGTCACCTGTGGTGAATGATAGAATTGCTGTTATTAAATTTACGTAGATGCTGCTCAATGAACAAATGCTTGGGTGTGCAAAAGTCCAAAAAAAACACGAACTGTTAGTTTTTGAATATAATAAACGGTAATTTTTTTGCACTTTCATTCACCTTTGGTGAAAATAGAATTGCTGTTTTTAAGAGTTTTACGTAGATGCGCGTCATGAACAATGCTGGGTGCGCAAAAGTCCAAAAACACGTAACTGGTTATGATTTTGTTATAATAAACGATATTTTTTTGCACCTTTCAATCACCTGTGTTGAATATACGAATTGCTGTTTAAGATTTACTTAGATATGTGCGTCAATGAACAATGCTGGTGTGCAAAAGTCAGAAAAACACGTACTGTTTATGTTTTGATATAATAAACGGTATTTTTTGCACCCTTTCCATTCACGTGGGTGAATATAGAATGCTTTTTAAGATTTTACGTAGATGCTGCGTCAATGAACATATGCGGGTTGCGCAAAAGTCAAAAACACGTAACTGTTATGTTTTTTTGGTATAATAAAGTATTTGTTGCACCTTTCAATTCTCCTGTGGTGAATAGAGAATTGCGATTTAAGATTTACGTGGATGCTCTGCGTCAATGAACAATGCTGGGAGCGCAAAGTCAAAAAACCACTGTAACTGTGATGTTTTCGTAACGATACACGGTATTTTTGGCAACAAACAACCTGTGGCTGACTACAAGATTTCTGTATTGAAATTTAGACTGCAAGGTTGGATATATCCACAGTCCCACAAGGTTTAAATGGGTAAAATTGAAAATGAACACCTATCTGAAATGTATACATGATAATAAAAAGTGGAGGTTTTGCAGGCTAACAAAGAGACCTCAGTTACTAGAAATGATTTGTAATTCCAATATAAGTTCAGGCTGCCCAATATCCAGTAAATATTTTGCAATAGCAAAATGTTTAATAATAAAGATATTCTCTACTATTGTCTACACTAATTCCTTGGAACTTTATCCAGTGTTTCTTTATAGATAGAGCTTGTCAGTGTTTTATCGGCCCGCGGTTCCCACCGCCCCCCAACCCCCTGCTCCCACCGCCGTGAATTTACAGTGGTAGATTTCTGCTTAAAATTCCTCTAGCTAACTACATAAAATCTTCAAATCTCTAATCTAACAAAATTGGAAGGATCACAGCTAATAGTAGAGGTTTCTCTGTTCAGAAATAGACTAATTTACGCTGAGCGTTTGGCCACAGGCAGAGCGCAGGTCCTATCCCCATGAGACGCAGATAGACACTGATGCTTAAACAGGAAACGCTGTTCTAAATGTAAAACGAGGTCATTTGAATTTATACCAGCCATCGCAACCATACACATCCCAGTCATGACCGACGCACACAACATCTCACCCTGCTCTACTTCTGTAATCTGATGTTGCTGGGCCCGCCAAAATTTACAGGAAGCCGCCGAAAAAGGCGCGATCTTAATAGATGATTCTCAGATTTTTTAAACCTTAATTATCGCATGTATCTTGAAATTTCGATCACCATAAAAACCTTGCCGATTTGAACTTTGTCGATAAAAATCGCTCAACACTAGTGACTACGCGATAGCAGCGACCAAATGAAACATTATCACTTACTGCCAAACGCATAGTAAGAGAAATAAAAATCTAACACATAAAAATCTGTAACACATTACATTATTAAAGATCTTATACACACTATAGCCCATAGGGAGCCTACTTAATGAATAAAAAAAATCAGGACAACCTCTTTAACTCCTTCCAGTCATAATAATATGGCTCTTTGCTTTTTTTTACTACCCAACATAACTTTTTTATTTTTCCATCTACATTGAAAAATTAGGTCTTTTATTGAGGGGTAAGTTGTCATTTCTAATTGTGTAACTGACTGTACAATTGGGAAACTGAAACAAAATTCTAAGTGGGGGTGAAATGTGAAAAAAAAACATACTTGTGCCATGTCTGTGTTTTTTTTGTTTTTTTTTACGGCGTTCACTATTTGGTATAATTTATATGTTATCTCTATTTTGCAAGTTGATGAGATTCTGATGATACCATAAATGTGGGTTTTCTGTTATTTTTTAGTACAATTAAAAAAATCCATTCTTTTTCTATTTTTAAAATGTGTACTGCAGCGCCATTTTCTGTGACTTTTTTGGACTTTCACTTATAGATCTCAGTGATTATGCTTTTTTTTTGCAAGCTGACTTGTATGTCTTACTGGTAAAATTTTGCTATAGATGCGACATTTTGATTACTTTTTATACCAATTTTTAGGAGCTGTAAAATGGCCAAAAAAACCCCGCAATTTTGGTGTTTGGAATTTTTTTTTTCTACAATCTTCAGCATAAGGGATAAATGATGTTATATTTTAATACTAATACTTATTACGCAAAGTCACAAAAAAGCAAATCTAGCTTCACCCGTGAAGGATCGGGAGATGCATGGACCATGGGGAACACCGTAAACGAATCCTAGAATGAGAGGCAGGTCCAGCGACTTCCTTAAAAAGTACGATTTATTGAATCCACAGTAAAAGCGGTACAGAACAAGCAGCAAAGTCTGACACTTTTCAGGTCTTTAGAATGTAGATCCTTAGTCTAACGACCTGAAACGCGTCAGCCTTTACTGCTTGTTCTGTACCGCTTTTACTGTGGATTCAATAAATATTACTTTTAAGGAAGTCGCTGGACCTGCCTCTAATTCTAGGATACTAATTATGTGTAATTTATTTATTTATTTTTTCTTATTTGTAAAACGGCAAAAGAAGGGTGATTTGAGATTTTAACTTTTTTTATTTACTTTTATATGTTTTATGCAATTTTTTTTTGTTTTCCCCCTAGGGTATTTGACCACTAGAGGGCACAATTGTTAGTACACCCTTCTGATTGTATAGACAATGCAGAAGGGTTTCAATGATGGAAGTCCTAGCATTTCCTGCCTGGGGCAAGGAGTGTTAGAAACATATACATGGCAGAAATGGAAGCCATCATAAGGCTTCCCTTGCAGAGAGCAGTGAAATGTGGTGACACCTTGACAGTGTCTAGAGAATACAGAATAGAGTTCAGAGCATCCCAAACTGAAGCACCTTTGGTTTTCTGAAAGGTACGAGAAAGAGTGGATCTTACTTTAAATATCCTCCTAGTATTCCTACACAGTTTTAATGAGATGGTTCATTTATGTCAGAGTGCAAATGACTTAATATAATAACTGGTAACATTTGTGTTGCCCCCTTTGCTCTTCAGTTGGGAATATATAATCCATATGTTTTCAATATATTCTATTTTCTAATAGACAAGTTACACAAAAGATATGGGGTGGCAACTTTTTATGTTAATACAAGTTTTTATTATCATAAACATTTTATTGGCCATTAAATGCATCCGTTCATTTGCACAAAGAAAGATCCACTAAAAGGAACAATAAACTCTCATCACATAGGGCTCCCTCGGCCAAATGACAGCTGCTATGACTGCAAAAGCAAAAACTATGTCCATGGTAGTTCTAGAGCTCAGGGTTTTTTTTTTTTTGTTATACCAGAATTTAAATGTACATATTATAGTTATCTCAGTGCTGACACTATAGTAGCTTACTACAGTTGACTCATGGGCAAGGAGTCTTTAAGAGGATTGCAAAACCAGTCACATATATTGTGTATTATCAGTGATCAAAACAAGAAATTCAGCTTATAGAACATGGCCTGGAAATAATGTTCCATGTGTTGTATTA
>JAODAL010007437.1:27500-125218 GCA_025379985.1 Phyllomedusa bahiana
CCGCCGGGCAGGGAGAAAGTGACATGCACATTATCCCGGCGGAATACGCCCCGTGAATAATGCATGTCTATGGGGCCGGGGAGCTGCGCCCCCGCCCCCTATTCAAGCCGGAATTGCGGGCGAAATCCGTCCCGCAATTACGGCTTGAATAAGCCATGTGAACCAGCCCTAAAAGGCCTTTCAAAAACCTGGCCTGGAAGTAGACAGGGAGCAGACACTCACCCAACACATTGTCTACTCCCAATAAGAGCCGACCCAGGAAAGGCTGAAAAATCAAACTATCTACACAGTGCTGCCAACCACAACTTATATGGCTCCTACCCCACCAAGACCAGGCACCCTTGGCGGCGTGTTGCTTGCAGATCTCTGGCTGCACATCCTCTAATGGCAGAAACATGCGACGACCTGAGGTCGCTCTGCCACAATACACAGATATTTTTAGAATTAGTTTTTTTAGACAGAAGTAAAAAATATCTTGAGCTGGGTTTAACTATAAATAATGATTTTGTTTAGTGTGCCCACTATATATAAATACATATGTGTGTATATGTATAGTCAAACCCAGCTCTAAGTGTTTTTTTCTTCCATTTATCAAAAATAACTTATAAAAAGTAAAAATGTATGATAAAATACTTATGTTATCAGATATTCTATGAATCATGTAGTGTAGCACCACCTGCTGTTTCTTTTCAATAGCTTTTCTGTGTCCACCAAAATGTGCTGAGGTGGACACCCATGCTTACATCCTAGTAATCTCTACTCCTCAATGGAAATGCTAAGTAAGCACAACTGTTTTATCCTCATCTGCGAAGCTATGAAGATTCTGTATTTCAGAGGTATCAAGGTCATCACTCCAGTGATCCCTCCACATGACCAATTGGAAAGAGAGATTAGTAAGCATACATGTCCACTAGGGTGTGGTGATGTCAACAATTTTGACGCACATTTCAGGTTTTGTGTAATTGACTATCCTGATTGCAAATATGAAAACAATTTTGCTCTGCGATAAATAGAACACCTCCGTATCACCACAAGAAATGTCTTTCAGTCAGAATTTTTCTGCAGTGTTTACGTGAAATGTTTTGTGCTTAAAATCATTATTTTTTTTCAAATTTTTTTTTATTTCCTTAATGGACACTTCTTTGTTGTCAATATGTATTGATATGATATTATGCTGTTACTATTCAACTCAGCTAATTAGCGACGAAATTAATTATAAGTGACGTCACACATACAGTAGCAACTATGTGTAAACAAGATTAGAAATCATTATCTCATTGCTACATCAGCCTAGATTGTTGTAGAACTTTTGAGCTATATCTAGTTCCTTCTGGAACCTTCTACTTATCGGTACGTATAGTAGATGAGCACGTCTTCTGTGTCAGTGGGGGTTGTATTAGTGGTACAGTCATACTAATAAACAGTGATACAGTGTGATATAAAGTAACTGAATAGGACAGTGAGATACATCTGTAGTGGACGATCAGAATGATAGTAAAACTGTTAAGTAGTTTTACAACAATATAATGAGTAGCCTAACAACAAGGTTGGATTCTAGCCATAGTGTCTTTGGTAGTCCATTATCAGAACTTCCCTTGACTGAACTTGCAACTCGTTTTCAAGTTGGACATTATTTTCTGTCTGAAGAATAGCAACAAATACACTGTTCCCCAAGTTTCTCAGACCCTGATAGACCTGTGGATTATTGCTGGAATTCCTTCACAACCACTCAAGAACATCAAGCTCAAAGTGTTCGGATTAATGGATGAAGCAGCACAAGCATCAAAGCAAGGCAAGGAGGCTCGAATGACAGTAAATTTCATGGAAACTCTGCATCAGCTGTCTGACATTGCTACCTGCCAGTGTGAAGACCTTGGGGCATGAAAATGTGACAGACACATGAAAGTACCACAGCGAGAGGGTCAGTTTTTAATGGACCAGAGAACTACGAAAAAAATGCAAATTGGTACAATCGATAGAAAGATGACAGCTAGAGATGGGCGAATTTCCCGAAATTCGTTTCGTTCACTTCGCCGAATTTCTCGGCAAAAAATAACTTCGTTCCGAATTACTTCGGCATGAATCACGTTAAAAAACAGCTATTTTCCAGGCTGCACAGAGCCTGCAGGGTGCTGCTGTTAGAACGTTGTGCAATGGCTTAAATATGCAGTGGGAGCCTTGGTTGGTCTTTCATACAATGTTGTGTTTTTAGTATGACATGCAGATGGACTGCCGACGCTCTTAGAATCGAATTCACTATAAAATTCCCTGGGGCACGTAGAGGGCCCAAATCAATGACCAAACTAAGGGGGAATGTAGCATCTGATTAAAGTCATGGCAGCAATGCCAGAAAAAAAACAAGCTGAGAGCTAAGGTGGGCAACATCAGTGCGACAGAGTGTAGGAGTTGACGGCGGCCAGCACAGCAGATGAGGTCAAGAGAGTGGCCATACCCAAAATGAAATATTGGAGGTGGCAAAACAGGAGTAGGCAACAGAATGTGAGGCCACAGACGTGGGGACAATGACACAGTGTGTAGGTCACGGCAGCAGCCAAAGCAGCAGATGAGGTCAGACAGTGGCACAATGACACAGTTGGGTAGTAACGGCAGCAGCGCACAGCAGCAGCATGATGTCAGACAGTGGCACAATGACATTCTGGTGGTGGAAAAAAACAGGAGTAGGCCCACAGAGTTGGAAAATGACACAGTGTGGAGGTCACGCCAGCAGACAGAGCAGGCAGCATGAGGTCTGACAGTGGCCAATGACACTGTGTGGTAGGTCACGGCAGCTGCAATGAGAAGCACAGCATGACGTTCAGGACAGTGGCACAATGACACTGAGATGTTGTAGGTAAGTAGGCAGCAGCCACTGCGAGCAGCATGAGGTCAGACAGTGGGCACAATGACTGTGTGTAGGTCACGGCAGCTGCAACAGCTGCTGATTGTGGTAAGTCAGTGGCACAAAATGACACTGTGTGTGGTCTCAGGAAGCTGCCTCTGTGCAGCTTGTGTGTATGTCAGTGGCTCTTTGATCACAGTGTGGAGGGTCTCCGGCAGCAGCTCAAAACCAGCAGGCAGCATGAGGTCAGGACAGTGGACAATGACACAGTGTGTTGGGTCACGGCAGCAGTCACAGCAAGCCAGCATGAGGTCAGCAGTGGCACAATGACACGTGTGGATGGTCAAAGGAGCAGACACAGCAGGAGCTTGAGTCAGACAGTGGCACAATGACCACAGTGTGTAGGTCACGGCGCAGCCCACGCAGCAGCATGAGGTCAGACAGTGGCACAATGACTCTGTGTGGAGGTCACGGCAGCAGCCACTGCAGCAGCTTGAGTCTGAACAGTGGCACATTGGACACAGTCGTGGAGGTTCACGGCAGCAGCCACAGAGGAGCATGAGGTCAGGACAGTGGCCAATGAACACTGTGTGGTAGGTTCACCGCGGCAGCAAGCCACAGCAGCAGCATGAGGTCACGACAGTGGCACAATGACACTGTTGTGGAGGTCACGGCTGCAGGCCACAGCACGGTGCTTGAGGTCAGACAGTGGACAATGACACAGTGTGTAGGTCACGCATCAGAAGCCACAGCAGAAGCATTGAGGTAGACAGTGGCACTAATGACACAGTGTGGATGGTCTCGGCAAGCAGGCCACAGCAGCAGCATGAGGTCAGACAGTGGCACAAATGACATTCTGGAGGTGGCAAAAAAACCAGGAGTAGGCCACAGAGTGGGACATGAACAGTTGTGGAGTGTCACAGCTGCAGCCACAGCAGCAGATGAGGTAGGAAG
This sequence comes from Phyllomedusa bahiana, assembly GCA_025379985.1. NCBI lineage: Eukaryota > Metazoa > Chordata > Amphibia > Anura > Hylidae > Phyllomedusa > Phyllomedusa bahiana. The sequence continues at coordinate 31,294 of JAODAL010007437.1, forward strand.
TGGCACATCACTTTCTGGACGGTGGCAAAAAACAGGAGTAGGCCCCAGAGTGGGGGACAATGGGACATAGTGTGGAGGTCACCAGCAAGCAGCCACAGCTGAGCATGAACTCAGTCAGTGGCTCAAAATGAACTTAGTGTGTACGGTCACGGGCAGCAGCCTCAGGCAGCAACATGAGGCAGACAGTGGCACAATGACATTTCCTGGAAGGTGGCACAAAAACAGGGAGTAGGCCACAGAGTGGGGACAATGACTACAGTGTGGAGGTATCGGCAGCAGCACAGCAAGCGAATGAGGTCAGACAGTGGCCACAATGGACAAGTTGTAGGTCACGCAGCAGCCAGAGCAGGAGCCTTGAGGTCAGACAGTGGGCAAAGACACAGTGGTGGAGGTCACGGCTAGCAGCATGAGGTCATACAGTGGCCACAATGGACACAGTGTGTAGGTCCGGCAGGCAGGCCAACAGCCAAGCCCAGCATGAGGTCATGACAGTGGCCCCACACTGACATTCTGGAGGTGGTAAAACAGGAGTAGCCACAGAGTGAAGTAAATGACACGTGTGTAGTAACGCAGCAGCCAAAGCGCAGCAATGAGGTAAGACCAGTGGCACAATCGAATTCTGGAGGTGGCAAAAACAGGAATAGGCCACAGAGTGGGACAATGACACAGTGTGTAGGTCACGGGCAGCAGCGTCAGCAGCAGCATGAGCTCAGACAGTGGCACAATGACACAGTGTTTAGGTCACGGCAGCAGCCAGAGCAGCAGCATGAGGTCAGACAGTGGCACAATGGACATTCTGGAGTTGGTTGAAAACAGGAGTATGCCACCAGAGTGAGACAATGGGAAACTAGTGTGGAGTGCACGGGTCTGCAGCCACTGCAGCAGCATGAAGGGCAGACAGTGGCACAATGCACATAGTGTTGTAGGTCACGGCAGAAGCCACAGCAGCAACATGAAGGTCAGACAGTGGCACAATGGGGACATTCTGGAGGGTGGTAAAAAACAGGAGTAGGCCACAGAGTGAGACAATGACACAGTTGGAGGTCACGGCAGAAGCCACAAGCAGCAGATGAGGCTCAGACAGTGGCACAATGACATTCTGGAGGTGCAAAAACAGAGTAGGCCACAGATGTTGTGACAATGCACAGTGTGTAGGTCACGGCCAGGGGCAGCCCACAGCAGCAGCATGAGGGCAAGACAGTGGCAACAATGACAGAGTGTGGAAGGTGGGTGCTAATACAGTCCCCGGTAAAGATGGTTAGGGGCAGATGGAGATAAATCTGTCAGAGATGTGTGGCATCAGCCGCGGGTGGCGGCATCCTGAATAGTGGCTGAGGCAGGTAGTTGAACCCAGACTCATTTTCTCACAGTTTGGGTGAGGCGTCATGGTGATTTTAGTCTGACGCCTAAGGCAAGTGGGTTTGGTGGACAATCGTCGGCCGATCCAAGCCTGATTATCTGACAAAGGTCAGTCATTCCACATTTCCCGTGGACCAAAGGGGGGGGTTTTCCATTGGGGTAACGTTGGCCCCCGCCGCATGACACACCCGCTCTGATGCCACACTACTGGCCGGGAGGTAGCTTCTCCATTGCAAACTGGCTAGTTGCGGCATCAAATTCCAAGGTTTGGCTTGCCAAGTAGTCCAGGCGGATTCTTCTAAACTGGGTGGCAGAGTAGCTTTTCCAAGTAGGCCACCACCTGTTGGTTCAGGGTCTGCTACAGGTCTGCTATGCTGCTTGTTGGCGACTGCCCTCTCCACTTAGGGGGTGAAGGAAGCTTGCTTATAGTGGTCTCCAGACTTAGGTTGCTGCTGATAGAGCTGGTATGCTCGGACCCCCAACCTTCCCCCGGCAGCCCGCTGGCAGTAGTTCGTGAGCGCTGAAGAACACCGGTCAAGACCTGTCGAGAGGGATGATGCCGCACATGGGCAGCGGACAACTGACTACGGGAGGATTTCCCTATAGTATTTGAGTTTGTCATACCCTCTCAATAGGCTGGGGAAAAGGCTCCCATTTTGGGACGGTAGCGAGGGTCCAATAGGGTGGAGAGCCAGAAGTCATCCTTCTGCCGGATGTTGACTCACGAGGGCTACCTGCCTCCATCTCCCTTGTATACTGCACGGTGACTTGCGGGTCATCTGACTCGTCTTCCTCATCTCCATTTAGATCACTCAGTGCTCCTGCTCCTCCTATCTTGTCACCTGGTTTGAAAATCCCCACATCATTTCACCAGTCATTGCTTCTGCTCAATGTCATCCTCCTCCTCATTTCAGTTCCCCCAACCCGGACTAATGTGGACGTGAGATGTAGTCGACATGTCTCCAGTCACCTGCCAGGACAGATTTCTTTGCATCTGTTCGAGGACATGAATGCAGTGGAATGACATTATTCATCGTTAGTCATGGCGATCTGATAAATAACGTTCTGCCTACTCGAATGGCCTCACAAACGGCAGGTGTTAGCATGTGCTGCCACTGGCTGCCATAAAGTTACACAGGGGGAGTACTTCTGTCTGCCTGGATCATCAAAAAAATAGTTAATGGCCTTTCTCTGTCATACAGTCGGTCCAACATCGTGCTAGGCTGGAATTCCAACAGGTGGAAAACATCGACCATTCAGGTGAGTGGGGGAGGCAGTTCTGCCGCTGCAACTCGAGGAGGGTGTTCTGGTATGTACGAATGGATAAAGTGGCATGCACATTTTCTTGGCCATTTTCAGAATGATTCTGAAGATCCGGTGGAGACTTCAGGAACCTTTTCACAAACCCGAATTGAAAACACGTGCGCCATGCAGGGCGCGATGGACCATCCCCTCATCACGGTGCAGAAGCGGACTCCATGTTCCTCCCATTGTCCGTCATCATGGTTACGATTTGCAGTTGTTTATGCGCGGAGAATGCCACACATCGATTTCTTGATGCATGAAGCGGTGCAGTTCCTCCCCTGTGTGACTTCGTTCACCGACAGGCCAAGCAGTTGTTAGAACTGGTGACACCGCTGTTGCCCCTACAACATGTGGTATGATGGAGCAGTACTTGTGGAGGTGAGATGTGGTGGAGGAGGATGGAGGTGGACATTGGCGCAGGAGACGCAGTTTGACAAGTGGAGGAGAAAGCGGCGTCTCCTATCCAGTTGTTGTTGTGATGGGCCGAAGCAATTCACCAGTGGGCCGTAAAGGACTTTGTACTGGCCCTGACCGTTGTTTCAGCTCCAGACGTCCACCAGCGCTCGCAGTGCACCTTGTACAAACCGATAGCTCAAGGACTGGCCCACCTTCTGTTATACTCATTTATGAGGTGTGGTTTACTGCCTTTTTTGGAAAAAGAAATTACGGTTTGGAACTTCTCCATCTCGGGTTGGCCAAAGACATTAGTCTCTGAATGGGTGCAGAGTCACCAGTTTGGAAAGGGAGGGGACTGCAGTACCAACAACTTGGAAAGGAGCACGGTAGCTGCTGTACCCTTAGGATGGTTGGACGCATACTGTTTGTCTCTTTGAATTGTACTCTCCGAAAACGAACCTGATGCGCCATGAAGTAGCGAGGGCTGGAGCATAATGGAACTGGAGATGATGTCAAAGAGGAAAAACAGCTCCCTTCTGCAGAGGTGGTTGAGCCTTGACTGGCTGCGGTGGCATGCATGCCACTGGGAAGCTGCATGATGCTGCTGCATGCTGCTGTTGCTGCGGCGGCAGGATTGGTCCCCACATATGAGCATCGTTTCTCCCAGGACACCGGATGGTGATGAAGTGCATGTGTTGAGCAGGGCAGTGGTGACAACGTTAGTCCCTGGCCACGCTTCACTTTCTGCTTACAGATTTAAATATTCCCTTATTCGGCTCCTCCGGTGTTTTAGCAAAGACTTGCAACACCACCGAGTCGGATAGTATTCGGATTTTACCGCAACCGCTCCGCACTGAGTGACTACTGCCGCACCCGCGGCCTCACTGAGCCCCTGTGCCACTACTTTTTTGGACCTGCGAAGCGGGTTTTTTACCCAGTGACCGCTTGGATCCAAATCACACTGCTGCTACACTGTTGACCTCACTGGCCACACAACCCACTCTGCTGGCTGCGCCGCTGCCTGTCGTGCAAGATGACCAACCCTCTTCCTCCTTGACGATGATTAAAGCCCTTGCCTCACCCGGCTAACAAGTCGCGGTCGGCTACATCATCATCTAATTTGTGTTTCATTCAGTTCACTGCTGTCCTCATAACGGTCTTGGTTTGCAGAGGCTGACCCACTCACAATCATGACCTTCAATGCCATCTCACATCTATACTTTGCCGCCTATGCAAGAAGCAGGGGATATTGGCCCATTCTTCGCTGCAAGTAGCTGCTGATCTGCCCTCCTACAAAATTGTTCATTATGCCAATATAGTGGCGCTGAGCCCTGACACATGTAGATCTCTGGATGTGGGAACCGGATGGGACAGAGCGCGGGTTAAGGAAGGTGTGGACCGCTGACCCTGCTCCCAGGCTTGCCAACTTAGGGTTGTGTCTGACGTTCACCACCGACTATTGGCTGGGGTTGTCAGATGTCTTCTGGTAAGGAAGTTGATGACCTAGTCAAACAATGAAGAACCATTGGCGTTGCTGAACAACACACGGCGATAGATGCAGCGGCAGTTGGGGCCTCAACCGAGTGACCCCTGCTGCGGACGTCCCCTTGCTGTGCTGCGACCTGGCCTGGAATGTTCTGTGACTCTGCCACTAGCAGGTGAAGAGCCTGCCACCTCTCTGTCCTGACATACTGTTTGTTCTATAATGTACGGACACTGTTTGATTTGATTTTGTATATGATAAATACAACACCCTGTTATTGACGCCAGATGAACCCAGTAACAAGCTTGGTTTCCCGTGATATAATTGACGCTTACACAAATGGGGCTGGAAAAATTGAATTGTATGTTTTTGTTTTTTTTGCTGTTTAAAAACTCTGTGTATTTTACTGAATAATAAAAGCCACAAAACAGGGCTTAATTACAACTTAGGATATAATTAAGCTACAGATTTTCTTCGTGGCGGTTGAAAAAACCAAAGGTTCTTATACTGAGTACAACTGCAGAACAATAGCTTAATTAACCCTGGATAGTTAAATGAGGCATAAAGAATTGAGCAACCACATCAAAACTAGTGCTTTGTAGCACGGTATTACAATTGCGGGGTGTTTTCTAGGCCACACAACTCTGAGATTAAATAAAATTGTAATACCTTTCGCTTGTAAATTAGGTCAGGAAAAAATGTATATATTTTGGGGGTGAAAATGACGGTTTCTTCGGGATCAACCACAGCTGAAAAACATGCTTAATTAATCCCTGGATGTAAATTGCGCCAAACATATTGAGCCACCACAAACTAGTAGATTATGTTGCGTGTTACAATAGCGTGTTTTTACGCTACACTAAAGAGATAAAATTGTAATTATCCTCCTCTTGTGAATTATGCTACAGGGAATATTTATATATATTGGCGTTGAAAATGACGGTTCTTGGGATCACACAGCTGAAAAAAACAATGCGTAATTAAACCCCTGGATGTAAATTTCGCCAAAGAATTGAGCCACCACAAAACTATAGCTTTGTAGCGTTTTACAATGCGGTTGTTTTTTACGCCACACAACAAAGAGATAAAATTGTATTCAATCTTTGCTTGGGATTAGGTTCAGGAAAAATGTATATATTTTGGCGCTGAAAATGACGGTTTCTTGGGATAACCAACGCTGAAAAACAATGCTTAATTAACCCCTGGATGTAAATTGAGCCAAAAGAATTGAGCCACCACAACAAAAACTAGTAGGCTTTGCTAGCGTGTTACAATGCGGGTGTTTTTTACGGCACACAATAGAGATAAATTGTAATTAAACCCTCTTGCTTGTGAATTATGCCTACAGGAAAAATGTATTATATTTTGGCGTTGAAAATGGGGGGGATACGTTTCTTGGGATCGCCACAGCTGGCGAAAAACAACGCTTAATTATCCCCTGGATGTAAATTGAGCAAACAATTGAGCCACCCACAACACTAGTAGCTTTGTTGTAGCGTGTTACAATGGAGTATTTTTTACGCACACTACAAGAGATAAATTGTTAAAAATTAACCTTCGCTGTGAATTAGGCTACAGGAAAAATGTATATATTTTGGCATTGAAAATGAGGTTTTCTTGGAGTCACTACAGCTGAATAACATACGTTTTATTAACCCCTGGATGTAAATTGCGCCAAGAATTGAGCAGCCAAAAAAATGAAGTGGTATTTGTGTATTGTAAAAATGCTCTTTCTTTAAATGAATACAACAGGAACTGGCTTAGATCCCCCTGGGATATTCAATGTGCTGTGGAGCAGATAGGATTTAAATGTATATTGCAGCTGCAGTGGACGCACACTGGACTTCAGACCCAATACAAAAAATCAGAAATAGACGTTAAGAGAAGCAGTCTCTGAGACAAGTGAGACACCCACAAAAATCGCTGTATAAAAAATCGTTCTTCAGTAACAATCAGCCGCAGCGCACCTTCCCTGATCAGTAACAGTGAGAGGGGTTTATGAGCTCCCAGGTCGCGCCCGGGGACTTATATATGCGGGGTGACGTCACAGAATCCCGCCGGTCTCTGATTGGCTTCATCTTTTGCACATGTCATGAGGCTATGCCCTTCTTCCTCCCAGAGGGGCTTTGCCCATTTAGCGCCATGTGCTCACAGCCATTTTATCAATCAAAAGCACATTCTTTTCACGCGAAGTCCCCCAAAGTTCGACTTCGTTCAGAACCGAAGTTTTCCTGAAATTCTAAACGAATTGCACTTCGTTAGAATCAATTCGCCCATCTCTAATGACAGCATTTGTGAAAAGAAAACAAGCAAGGGAAGAGTGGATGAAAGAAAGAGAAGATGAAGAAAGCAGAAGGCAGAGAGCAAGTATGGATATAGATTCACATGCAGAAGTGTTTGCAGTATTGCAAGCAGAGTCAGTCGGCTTCCTGCAGTGCCAGTGTGGAGAGGCTGATGCTGCTAATGATGATGATGTGATGAGATAGAAACGATGTTGATGACTGGACTGATGCTTTCCAACACCAGGACAGGAATATGGTATCAATACCAACTATTGCTTTGGAAACAGACCGATATGAAGTGTCAAATAGGGTGGCTGAGACCATCAGCTTGGAAGATCAGATCAGTATTGTCTATCATCACAAAGTATGGAGGGCTCGACAACAGCTGAGAATGGCTATCAGGGCAACTCCTGTAAACAATGAAGAGGAAACCATGGCAATATTTTTTGATGGACAAAAAGACATTACACTGGTGAGAGAGAAAAGGAGAGACAAGTGGTATGGTATAAAGAAAATTGAAGAACACTACGTAATGATTGGTGAACCCAGAACTTTTTTTTTTTGTGCCATTTAACACTGGAATGAGGCACAGGTTCTGCTATTGCTGATAGCATTCACAGTGCAATTGAAGAAAGGGGAATTACAGACAAGATCATGGCAGCTGGAGCCGACAGCACAGCTGTGAACATGGGGCACCATAGTGGAGCAATACATCTTTTAGAGCTTCACACTGGTTTGCAGTGACTTCTTTGCTCTTTACACTTGAACAAGCTTCCATTATGTAATCTCTGAAAAACACTCATTGGTCCAATTGAAGGACCCACACTGTGTAAAGAGCCAATTGGAAATGCATTGGCTACTTGTCTATCATTGCCACTTTCTGCAGATGGATCTCAACTCATTACTGACGGTGATCCTCTTCCAGAAATCGATGTCAGCGAACATAGAAATGACCAAGCCTACCTGTACAAAATTATCACAGCTATTAGAAGTGGAAGCATCAGTTACGATTTGCTGCAGGAAAAGTCTGGACCCATGTCAATGGCCAGATGGCTCACAACAGCTAGCAAGATATGTCGGCTGTATGTGGCAACAGTGCAAACAAGTAAATAACTGCATTCCCTGACACACTTCATTATCTGCTGCTATGGACCTACATGGCTTAGCATCAATTGTCGCCCAAGATGCACTGATGGACCAAAGCACTTGCTGCAACAAATTAAGCAACATAGTTTGTTGTCACCAGCCGGCAGGAATATAACATGGCTGTTTCACGATGGAACACACATTGGGCCCATCAGGAGAATGTTCTGTCGATGCTTGGAGATGACGATGAAATCAATAGGATGGCAGCAGGGGACATAAGCAGTAAGTCAGAGAATTTTGACCTCCAAAAATAAAGGAGAATACTCAAACATTGCCAGACTTACTACCATTAATGGAGAAGTGTACACTGGAACTACCACTAACAAAGCACCTATCAGATGAAGAACTCATCTTGACACTCAACCCTTCATCAATCAGATACCTTGAAACTCAGGGAGTCAAACGCTGTGTCAGGACAGTGAGTGAGGCATCAAAATCAGTCTATGGGATGGATGCAAGTGATGGTTACATTCGAAATGTCATCAAGTCAAGAGACTTTATGCCGTCATTTCAGACTAAGCAAGATTTACCGCGTTACTAGAAATGAAAACCGGTGGCTGTACTGTTTATATTGTCTGACAGTGCAAATATAATCAGAAACTGATCTTTTCTTGCAGTTACTAAATATAGAACTTTTGACAATAAAGGAAACATTTAACTAAAAAACATGATTTTTGCATGTTTTGGGGCCGAAAAAGGAGGTATTCTGCTCATTGCAGATTTCTTTGATATACATTTTTGAACTCAGCATAGCTGGTTATACAAAATCCCAAATGTGCCTGTTGATCTGTTACAATTCATTGGGTGACACTACACCCTAATGTCCACCTATATATTGAGGTGGAAACAGTAAAACTAGTGAGAAAAGCAACAGGTGTCACTATATTAACATTATTTCTGGAATATCTGTTGATATGAGCATTTGTAATAATAATTGTAAAAGTGGAAAACCTTTATAATTTGGAGCTGGATTTAATTATGAAGAGTATTCTTCTTGGGATAAACCTGTTAAAATTTGGAAACAATTTCATTTGACTCACACAAGGTTTGATTGTTAGAAGCTGCAGGAGCGTACATAGACTTTATTTCAAGATATTATAACCAATTTATATTCTGTACCTCAATAAATGTTTATGATTGACTACATATGTCCTAGACTGCACTAATAATCTTCATCCTATCAATTAACTAGGAATTACAAGCCCCAGGGGTAAAAAAGGATATTATCATCCAGTGATATTCTAATTCATAAAAAGTTTGTGATGGGAGGCATACCTCCTATTTAAAAAACAAAAGATAATTGGTTATACAACACTTTATCAGTCATTGAAAACTTTCTTATGCATTCAGCAATTCCAAGTAATATAAACAATGTTACTAATGAACAGTCAATGCTATAGCAGAAATATGTCAACCACAGAGTTTTAAATGGCACTGTGCAGTACAGGTAATGGACCAACATAGCCACAATATGATTGAAACTGACTAGAATAGGAAGCAGAATCTAAGGAAACTACTCTTATTAAGCCTTAAAACTTTATAAAATGTAAACAATACTACAGGAGTATACCCAAGTCTAGTTTACAACAATATGTAATCTAGTGTAATTCACGGCACACCATTCAGATGCTTTTCTGGGTAATTTATTGTACAAGCCTAGTAGACATTTCTCCAACATAACATATATCTAGAGCATCAGAGGATAAATCATTTTTGTAGTATCCAGATGAGAAGAATGTTTTCGGCTCCAGCAAAATGAAGCCTTCCTCAGTACAATATCAGTAATGAAATTCAATATCAACAAAAAAAATTAGTCAACGTCAATGAGTAAAAAAACAGAGAAACAAAAAATGAAGATAATAAAAAAAGGATAAATAAAGAAAAAGATAAGGAAAAAGGAAAAATAAAAGAAACAATAGAAGAAAAAACAGAATGTGAATAAGAAGATGGTATGATAAGGAAAAGAGCCAGAATAAGATGAATAAAACAAGCAAAAAGAGAGTGGAGGTTGGATGGTTATAGAGGTGTGACGGTGGCATAAGGAATGGTCTAGAGCTAAAGTAGAATATATAGATAAGGCCCAGACAGAAAAAAAAAAAAAAAGAGAAATATGAGTGATATAAGTAAGGCAGCACAAGGGAGAAAATGAGGGTCCTGTGTCAAGACTAAGCAACAGTGCCTAGCAAAGTTAAAATTGTCCCAAAGGTCAAAAGGAGGAAACAAAACAGGATGTAAATATGTCAAATAGGGCAAAAGTACCCGGGTGGTTTGAAAACACTGTCTGGAGCTAGAGATGCTACCGTTCTGTCTCACACCATGGCATGTAACCGTGGAGTGCATGTAAGTAACGCCTCTCCACTTCCCGTCTCTGGAAGGCACTGCGCACCAGCAGGCTTGGCGGAATCAACGGAAAATAAAAGGGGAGCAAAGGGAAAATTTACCTAAAGAAGTGTAACAGAATATGTAAAGAAGAACACGGGGAATAGTGCAAAAGGAAAATGCAAAGAATGAGGAAAATAGAGTCAGATAGAGATTAAAGGTAAAAGTAAATAGGATGGATAGAATGGAAAAAAGGGGAAATATAATGTAATAGAATGGAGAGTGGTGAAATTAGAGGGGAATACCAAGGGTATATGTATATAGGAGTATATAAAGAGACTCCTTTGCGAAGTGATCATGAATAGGTCAAAGAGAGAGACAGGAGAAGTGGAGGAAAGAAAGAAAAGGTGAATTAACAAATGAATAGGCCATCAGTGGAGGTTAGCAGTCTGGAATTAGGATTATGGACCCTATAGTACAGATATAATTTGGTCTGTGAGAAAAAGGAATAAAATAGAGTTGAAACAGGCGAATATAAGGTTTGTACAAGTATACTTATCCAAGTAATATACTCCTGAAGAAAGGAATGGGGTACGTATGTAGGATAACTATCCTAAAAAGGAGGGGAGCGGTTAACACTCAATAATAAAATACAAAATCAAAATTATAGCCATATAATACAATTGAATACAACTTTATGTATCAAGGGCAATGAAACATAAAATTATGTCAGAAGCTGAATGTATCAAAGCCTTCTACAACCATAGTCACGGTTAAGCCATGCGGTTTAAGGTCTGAAGTGTGTATGCCCAGTAGGTTTCCCTCTTTTTCAGTAATGCTATGTGGTTCCCGTCGTTACGCTGTGATGGTACTTGAACATTGATCTGGAAGCATAGTTGTGAAATTTGGTGTTGGTGTGAGTGAAAGTGAGCAGGGACTGAGAGAAGATTTTCTTTATAGTGTATAGTAGACTTGTGTTCACTGACAGCAAGCAGTGGTAGTTTCACTGACAGCGATCAGAAGTCCTGCAGCAGAGAGAGAGATCATGTGCAGTCCCATGTAAACACAAACAGATAAAGTGTATAGTTTTGTTCTGCAGATCTGTAGAGGTCAGAGGTGTAATAATCTGCAGGATATATCACTGTGAGTGAGAGAGAGAGACAGAGAAAAAAAAAATCACCCATCTTTCCCAGAGTCCTGAATGTCAAATGCCCATTCTAATTACAAAGTGTGTAGAGAGAGCGAGAAATGTAGATATACACTATGAAGTTACACTTATCTTTTCACTTCCAACGACAGCTGAGAACCTTTCCCTTCCCAAGGCTCACACAGAATGAATTCTCACGTGAACACTTTGGGGCGTGTCTGCAGAGAGAGAAGATCCCCCCCTGTGGGGAAAAAAAGTCCTCCATTTACAGCTTGCTTAGAAACCAGAAATTAAAAGGCTTTTGGATAGACCAATTTTTTTTTTTTAAAAAACCTGTAATTTTAGGGGCTTTAATGGGTGAAATTTAGGGAAATTAAAGGTATGCAAAGGGATAGGGGGGTCTTTTGTTTTTTAAAGGGTTGGAAGGAAATGAAAGGTTGAAAATAGGGGGAGGGGAGGATAACCTCGTTCAATGAACCTTTTTGTCACTTCAGCAATACAGGTTGATTGTTATATTTTCATCAAAAAATTTCTGCAGACACTGCTAGATTAAGAAATGGGGAGCGACCATTTAGTAGAAGAGGGGGGGGTTTGGGGACGAGTATTGTAACAAGTTCCCCCAATCAGTCATTTTTTTTTAAAGAAAAATTTTTGTATGGGGCCCTTTAAATAGTTTTAGATGACTCGTATTAAAAAATTTGAAGTTGAAAACTGGGAGTCAGTTGTTTTCACTCAATGGGATGACAATCAGGAGTGGGGTGGCAAAAGGCTTTATTTAAAAAAACAAGGCTTTTTAAAAAGTCCGTTCTTTCCAAACATTTTTGAGGAAATGTTTTTTTTAACATGGGTTTAAGGGACCTCAAAAAAAGAGTTGTTATGTTAAAAAGGCGTTTTTGGTTTAAAAAAAACACCATCTTAATTGAGTCGGGACTTCACCCAAATTTCCAAGGTCGGACAGTTTGTCCCAAAAGTGGGGGGAAAACTTTAAGCCCAAGGATACACCAAGAGCAAGGACATATAATCGGGGAGGTTTAAAATTAAAATTTAAGAAAACCCTTTAAGAAACTAAGGCCCGTCTCCATTCCCTTTTTTATTAATGTTCATGAGTACACTATTAGGAGAAAACTGAATAACAATGGGGTGCATGCTAGGATTGCAAGTAAATTTAAAAAAACCACTTGATATTCAAAAAAAAACATAAAGTACCTATTTGCAGTTTACTAAAAATCCTTGGGACAAGACAGAAGGCTATTGGAGCAATGTTTTGTGGACTGAGACTGAAATAGAGCTTTTTGATTCAAATAAGAAGTGTTATGCTTGGAGAATGAAAAACCCTGAATTTAAGAAAAAAACCTTCCATTTTTTTTTAAAAAAAAAAAAAAAGGTTTTGGTAATTTAGGGTTTGTCCCCAAATTGTTTTTTTTGGGGTCAGGACAGCTTGCCATCATTGATGGAACATTTATTTCAAAAATTTTGCTGGGAAATTTTTAAAAAAATTGTTGGAAATGTGTCCAGGGAGGGGAATACAGGGAAGCAAGCAAAAAACCCTAGAGAACAGATGTTATTTTACAAAGAAGGGTTTAAACAAAAAAATTTAAAGTTAAAGTTTTTAACCTTTAATTCTTTTATAAAATGTTGGGGAAAGGACCGGGAAGCAGGGGTTAGTGGAGGAAACCAAACAAACAAAAACAGTTAAAAACCTTTTTATATAGGGGGATAAGCTAAAATTTTCCCCAAAAGCCAATGGCAGAACCTAAAAAAACAAATTCCCAAAAAAATTAAGATTGCTTTATGTCTGAAAAAGGGTTTTTTAAAACCAGACACTGAAATTTACTGCATCTAAATGTTATTTGTGTTAAATCATTGTTCTCAGTAAATAAATGATAAAGTCTAATATTTTTGATTTGTTTGTTTGATTTAGACCCCTTTTTTATCTATTTTTGGGCCAATTTCATCTACCTTGTGAATCATTTTTATTACTGTTTTGATATCATTTTAGGTCATACTTATGCAGAAGTAGATACAATTCTGAAGAGTTTACAAATTTTCAAGCGAAACTGTCGTTTTCATCCTTTAAATTGATGTTCCACAACCAGAACCAACTTTTAGAAACAAGTTCAGGAACCAAACATTTTTGTCTGTTCCCTTTTTGCTTAGGAGTGGGGAAAACATTGGGCATCTTTTTTGAACCCTTTGACCTTTCTCTGGATATCTTGGAAACATTTTTTTACAGCAGGAAACCCGGGACGTGGGGGATGGAAAAGGAAAAAATTTGGAGTGTGACCAAAAACTGTCAAAAAACTGATTTACTGGAAGAACTGGAGATGTGATTGTTATAGGTTTAAAATTTTCCCCCGGGCAACAAAATCATACCATTATTTAATGGCATTAAAAAAGAAAGGGGATTGTCCCAAAAACCCGATTGGGTTTGGCCCGCTTGGCCATTACTTTGAGGGAAAGTTTAAAAAAGGATGACAAATCGGGGGAAAAATTTAAAAGCTTTTTTTTTTTTTGGCCCAAAGCCCTCCGGAATTTTTTAAAAAAATTGTATGCTAAAAGCAAATAACCAATATTGTCGTTTCAATGGAAAAAAAAAAAGGATTTTCTTGAAGAAAGCTTGATCCAATTGAGGAGTTAAAAAAGGGAGAACAAACAAAAATTAAAAAAGCCCCAAGGGGTTTTGGGTTTTTTTTAAAAAAATAGTGGGGAAGGAAAATTTATTTTTTTTGCCTAAAAAGGTTAAAAAAAGGCATATTTTGTAAAGAAATAAAACAAATTAAACGACAGATTGTCTACAACGTTGTTAACAGTAGTAATGGGAAAGGAATTTATTTGTGAGGTTTTTCTTCGGGGTGACAAAATTTTTTTGTGAAAAAAAGACTCAAAAAAGATTAAATTTTCAGAGGGCTGAGGATAAAAAAAAGTTTGTTGAAGCAGAAGAGAGGAAAACTTTGGGTTTCATTTTTTTGGACTAGACATCAAAAAGAACAAACAGAAGTTTCCCCCACTTCTAAAAGGAAAATCTGTATTACAATTTCCCTTTTTAGTGGGCAATAGGGGATTTAAAGGGGAAGTCAAAAGTTTTGGGGGTCTGGAAAAGGGGCGTTACAGGAAATTTTAAACAAAAATCTTGATTGGGAAAAAACTCAGAGGAAGAACATTTTTTAGCTAGAATCTAAAAGGTTTTGGGCAGGTACTGGGGGTTTTAGCCCTTTGGGGGGGCCTTTTTTATCACCCGAAACAGGATGTTTAAGGGACTCCCTAGGGTTTTCCCTGAATAACCCCGTTAAAGCAGGGCCCAAAAGCACCCCAAAAAAGGGTTTACCCCACTCCTGAAATTTATTGGGGCTTTTCCCTAGTAAAAAGTGTGCCCGAAGAAGAAAAAAAAAATATGACAAAAAAAGGAACAGAAGCCCAGATAAAAAAACCAAAAAATTGTTAGTGGGCCCAGGTCCTACCAGGAGTATGGGAAAATGCCAAAAAAACGAACGGAAAAAACCAGGAAAGACAAGAAAAAATCCCAGAACCCGCAAAAAGAAAAAGCAAAAGCAAAACAGAGCAGCTAGGACACAAAAAGCAATCACCAGCAGAGACTGGCAGACAGGAAGAGGTTTAAAATCCCTGTTCCAGTCTGGGATTGGCTCAAGTGCTTAACCCATTAAGCACCAAGCAGCACCCTTACTGAGGCTGCAATTAGAGATGGGAGAATTGTTCTAACAAGTGGTAATTCGTTTTAAGAATTGCATACAGGAAAACTTCGGTTCGAAATGAAGTCGAACTTTGGGGGACTACGGGTGAATGAAGTGTGCATTTTCAATGATAAAATTGCTCGAGCACATAGCGATTACATGGGGCAAAGAACACTGGAGGAAGAAGGGCATACCTGCATGACAAGTGGTGGCCAGAGATGAAGCAATCAAGACCGTGGCGGGATTCTTGTGATGTCCAACCATGCACATATAAGTCCGGGCGTCGACGCTGGAGAGCTCATAACCACTGCTCACTGAACTGATTCAGGGAATGGTGCTGTCCGCTGCTGATTGTTACAGAGGAAATGGATTTTTAACAGCGATTTTTAGTGGGGTGTCTCAGCTTGTCTCGAGACTGCTCTCTCTAACGTTCCTATTTCTAATTTTTGGGGTATTGGATCTGAAATCCAGTGTGCGTCCACCTGCAGAGCATGCTATACATTTAAATCCTATACTGCTCACAAGCACATGATATCCAATGGGGATCTAAGCCAGTTCACTGTTGTATTCATTAAAGAAACAGCGTTTTTACAATACAAATACCAACTATCATTTTTGGCTGCACAATCTTTTGCGCAATTTACATCCAGGGGGTTAATTAACATTGTTTTCAGCTGTGGTGACTCCAAGAAACCGCCATTTTCACCACCAAAATAAATATAATTTTTTCTGTAGCCTAATTCCCCAAGCAAAGTTAATTACAATTGGTATCTTCATGATTGCGTGTGTCGTAAAAAACACCGCACTGTAACAACGCGACAAAGCTAGTAGTTTGTGGAGGCTCAATACTTTGGTGCAATATACATCCAGGGGTTAATTAAGTGTTGTTATTCGAGCTGTGGGTGACTCCAAGAAACAGTTCAATTATTCAACCGCCAAAATATACATACATTTTTCCCTGTAGCCTAATTCACAAGCAAAGGTAATTACAATTTAATCGACGTTGTTGTGTGGCGAAAAAAACACCGCATTGTAACACGCTACAAAGCCTGTAAAGTTATGTTAGGCTCAATCTTTGGCGGCATATTTACATCCACGTTTTAAATAAGCTTTTGTTTTTCAGCTTGGTGATTCCAAGAAACCGCGATTTTTTAAACCGCCAAAATAATACATTTTTTCCTGTACCTAATTCACAAGCAACGGTTAATTACAATTATATCCTTGTTGTGTGGCGTAAAAAACACCGCATTGTAAACACAAGCGCTAACAAAGCTAGTAGTTTTGTATGGCTCAATTCTATTGGCGCAATTTACATCCAGGGGTTAATTAAGCCGTAGTTATTTCTGCTGTGATGACAAAAAAAAACCGATATAATTCACCGCCAAAATTGCATTTTCCTGTAAGCATAATCAAAATCAACAATTGTTTTTTGCACATGAGAAAAACTTTGTTTGAAAAACAAATGCACACTGGTGTGGCAGCAATTCATATAACATTTCAAATTCAAAAACAGTTGCACATTATGGACTATGGAAACCGTCAAATGTGGACAAAGGAAATATGAAAAGCAATTACTGCAAACTAGGATACATGAAAAAAATTGAGGTTCACAGTTCACACACATTGCAAAAAAGCTTAACCCACTCTCCCAATCAACAAGGGAGCCTCAAGTGCAGGTGGTTCCTACGCTATTGTTACTCTCTATGATGGGTCCTGTTTTCATACCTGCATACTTTAGGGAGCGAAGAACCTGCTTCAACAGAACACTGCACTGATTTAAAACCTGAGGGAAGTGGGTGGGATGCAAACACCAAATTGGAGACCTACCACCCTCTCTACATATAATCAAAAACAACAATTGTTTTGCACATGAAAAACTTTGTTGAAAAACAAAATGCACACTCGGTGTGCAGCAATTCATATAGACATTTCAAATTAAAAAAACAGTGTGGCACATTATGGACGAAGGAAACCTGCAAATGGGACAAAGGAAACTTGGAAAAAGCATTAACTGCTAACTAGATACTTAAAAAAATTGGAGGTCTCAGTTCACACATATGGCCAAAAATGCTTAAGATGAGCCCCACCTCACCAATCAGCAAGGGACCTCAAGTGCAGGGTTGGGACCTACGCTATTGTTACCTCTATTGTGTCCTGTTCAGACCTGAATACTTTAGGGAGCTAATATACCTGCTTCAAAGAACACTGCACAGGATTTAAAAACCTGGGAAGTGGGTGGGATGCAAACACAAAATGGAGACTATACCACTCCTCCCTACATGATAATCAAAAACAACAATTGGTTTTGCAACATCGTACAACACTTTGTATGAAAAAACAAATGCACACTGGGTGCAGCAATTCATATAGACAATTCAAATTCCAAAAAACAGTGGCACTTAAGGACTAAGGAAACCGTCAAATGTACATAGGAAATTTGGAACAAAGCATTACTCCTAACTAGGATACATGAAAAAAATTGAGTTCTCAGTTCCCACTTTTTGGCCAAAAATAGCTTAAGTCCCACCTCCCAATCATCAAGGGGACCTCACTGCAGGTGGTCCCTACGCAATTGTTAACCTCTTATTGTGGTCCTTTTTGTTTTCATGTATCCTTAGCAACGGCCCTGCGCCAACCGCCCGCCTGTCCAGAACCTGCAGCACTTCAAAAGGAGTAGCCGGCTATGCGGTCGCACAGTCGCAGTTGGTAAAAAATGCTTTTGTAAGAGATCCTGGCCACCCCTACTATGGATTGCCATACAAAACTTAAAACGCAAGTAACGGGATGTTACAGAATGTGGGTCTTATATGTAATGGGACTGTCTATAAATGTTTGTGTAACCCTTTTGAGCAACATTTAGAATCAGCTTTTGTTAGTTTGGAGTACATGAATAGAAAGTTAGAGGAGCCCACACAGCAGAGACCTATTTAGGTGGCGGATACATTTTGGTATTCATAGCTACAGCATTTAAGGAATGACTCCAAGAAACCGGTCTTTTTCCAACCGCCAAAAAATACAATTTGTCTTTACCATAATTCATCAAGCGAAGTTAGATTACAATTTTTTCTCTTGTTATTGTGTAGCGTAGAAAACAAGCAATTGTAACACGCTACAAAAAGCTCGTAGTTTGTGGTTTGCTCATTCCTTTGCGCAATTTTACATCCAGGGTTAATTAAGCGTTGTTCTGCAGTTGTACTCAGTAAAAGAAACTTTGTTTATTAAACCGCCACAGAAGAAATTTCCTGTAGCAAAAATTCATATCCAAGTTAATTAAGCCTGTTTTGTGTTTTATCATTCAGGTAAAAGTACACAGAGTTTTTTAAACGGCACATACAATCAATTTTTATTCCTGCCCATTTGTGTGAGCGCAATTTAATATCCAAGGTTTACCAAGCTTGATACACTGTGGTTCATTTGAGCGTCAAATACAGGTTGTATTTAATCATATCCAGAGTATTTCATCAAACAGTGTCTGTAACATTTTAGAATCAACAGTATGTCAGACAGAGAGGTGGCAGGCTCTTCACTGCGAGTGGCCAGAGGCACAACACATTCCAGGCCCCAGGTCCGCAGCAACAGCAAGGGGACGTCGCAGCAGGGTCACTCGTGAGTGCCACAACTGGCCGCTGTCAACCAAGTGGCCGTTAGTGTTGTTCAGTCAGACCCAATGGTCTTATTGTTGACTAGGTCATTCCCACTTCCCCCAGATGAACATCTGACAAAACCCCAGCCAGAGTCGTAGGGGTAGACGTCAGACACAACCCTCAGTTGGCATGGGCCCGTGAGTGGGTACATCCTGGCCCTCACCTTTCCTCTCAGCCCGCCTCTGTCCCATCCGGGTTACCCTCAGCCAGAGATCTATACTATGTGGTCTGGGCCCAGGCGCCACTATATAGCGAGGATGAACAATTTGAGGAGGGGCAGTCAGCAGCTACTTGGCACGAAAGAAAGGTGGGGCCAATATCCCCCTGCTTCTTGCAGTAGGCGGCAAAGTATAGATGTTAAGTGGCATGGTGAGGTCATGTGTAAGGGTCAGCCTCTGCATACCAAACCGGGTGATGAGGAAAGCAGTGACGTCTGAAACACAAGATAGAATGATATATAGCCGAACTGCAACTTGGGAGCCGGGTGAGGCAAGGCTTCATCATCGTCAGAGAAGAGGCGTCAGCATTTCCTGTCAGGCAGCGCGCAGCACAAGTTGGGTCGTGTGGCCGTGAGTCAGCAGGATAGCAGCAGTGAGTGAGATCGGGACCAAGCGGCCCACGGGGAAAAGAAACCCCTTCGCAGGTCCATAGAAAGTAGCGGCACAGTGGGCTCATCGAGGCAGCAGCGGCAGTTAGTCACTCATGCGGAAGCGTGTGTTGGCGTATAAAAACCAGGTACTCGCTTGGTGTGGCAGTTTCTTTGCTAAGACACCGGAGGTGCTGAATATTGGGGTATATTATAGAATCTGTAGAGCAGAAAGTGAAGCTGGCCAGGGAGCTAACGTTTGGTTACCCCACAGGCCCTGCGTCAACACATGCACGTCACATCCGGTGGCCTGGGAGAAACGTGGCTCAGATGTGGTGTCCATCCTGCCGAGCTGCCAACAGCAGCAGCAAGCGCCCAGTGCAACGCGATGCCATTGCACGCCAGTCAAGGCTCCACTCCTCTGCAGAAGGACTGTTTCCTCTTTAGACAACCTCACCCCGGTCCAGATTCTCCTGCTCCTCGCTACATCATGGCGCCACAGTTCGTCAGCGAGTCGATATGCAAAGAGACAACATATGTCGTCCGAAACCCATCCTAAGGAGCAGAATCTTGACCGTTACTCTACTTCCAAAGTTGTTGGTGCTGCAGTCCCTCCCTTTTCCAAATGGTGGACTTCTGCACCATTCACAGAACTAATGGCTTGTGCCGAGCCGATATGAGAGTTTCCATGCCGTAATTTCTTTTTTAAAAAAGTCAGTGCCAGCACTTCCATAAATATGTAAACCTAAGGTGGGTGCCAGTCCTTGAGCTTATCGGCTTGTTCCAAGGTGCATAACTGCAGCGGCGAACGTCTGGAGCTGTAACTACGGGTCAGGGCCAGTGAAATGTCCTTTACGGCCCACTGGGGTGTATGAGCTCTCTGCCCAGTCACATTCCCAACAACTTGGACAGGAGAGCGACGCTTTCCCTCCTCCACGATGTCAAACTGGCTCTTCAGCCCAAGTCCGCCTCCTCCTCCTACTCACCACCACCACCATGCCACAGCCTCCACAAGTACTGCACCATCATACCACATGTGTAGGGCACAGCGTGTCCACGCAGTTCTACACCCTCGCTTGCCTCGGCGAACTAATCACACAGGGAGATCTGCTCCGCGTCATGCAGCAAGAAATCGATTTGTGGCTTCTCGCGCGCCACTGCATAATTGAACCATGGTGATGGACAAAGGGAGGAACATGTTTCCGCGCTGCACTGAGGAGGGATGTCCATGGCGCCCTGCAAGGCGCACATGTTCAATCTGTATGTGAAAAGGTGCCGGAAAGTCTTCCACCGATCTTCAGAAGATACTGAAAATGCCAGGAAACTCCTGCTGCACTTCATCCCAATCCTACAAAGCCAGAACGTACTCTCTCCCTCGAGAGCTGCGGCAGAACGGTCCCCCCGCCCCCACCCGACCCAACCCCCCGCCCCCCCCCCCCCGCCCCCGCCTCCCCCCCAACACACTCTGATTATGCGATTTTTCCACCCCTATGAATTCCAGCTGGCACATTAGGGCCGACTGTAAGGAACAGAGAAAGGGCCATAAACGATTTTTTTTAATGGATTCAGTGCTGACAGGAGTACTCCCCTGTGTAACTTTGTATGTCAGCCAGTGGCAGCTCATGCGTGACACCTGCCGTTTGTTGAGGCCATTCGAGGAGGCCGACGTATTTGTCAGTCGCCAGACTACAGGATGAATAAAGTCAATTCCACTGCTTCATGTCCTGGAACAGGATAGCTGAAAAATCTGTCTGGCAGGGGACATGGATACGTGGCAACTACAGTCTTGCGGCACATGAATCCGGTGGGGACTGAAATGGAGGAGTGGGAGGACATTGGGAACAGAAAGCATTGTTTGGTGAAATGAGTGGATTTTCTACCTAGAGACAAGGGAGAGAGGAGCAGGAGCAACTGGAGAGGTTAGATGGAGATGAGGAAGACGAGGCAGATGACCCGCAAGCACCGTGGCAGTATCCATGGAGATGGAGGCAGGGAGCCCCTCGGAGTCAGCACCCGGCAAGAGGGAGATGACTATCTGGCACCTCCACCCTATTGGACCCCCCTCTGCTACCGTCCCAAAATTGAAGCCTTGTCCAGCTATTTGAGAGAGGAGGCCAAACCTCAAAACTATAGGAATCCTCCGTAGTCAGTTGGCCGTTGCCCATGTGCGGCATCGTCCCTCCTCTGACAGGTCTGTGACCGGGGGGGTTTCATCAGAGCTCACGTACTACTCTGCCAGCGACTTGCGGGGGAAGGGTAAGGGGTCGGAGTCAGTACCAGCTCCATCAGCACAACCTAATCCTGGAGTCCACTGTGATGAAGCAGCTTCCTTCACCCGCCTAGTAGAGGAGTGGCAGCTCGCCAGCAGCAGCAGGACCTGGAGCAGACCCTGAACAACAGGTGGTTGACCTACTTGGGGAAAGCACTCTGCCACCCCAGTTAGAAGATCTGCTGGACTACTGGCAGCCAAACTGGATTGTCTGCCCGGCAACTTGCCGATTTTGCAGTGAGAAGCTGGTCCTGCCGGCCAGTAGTTTGGCAATCAGATGCGGTGTTCAGTTCGTTCCGGGGGCCATCGTTACCCCCCAAGGAGAACCCGCATGTCCACGGAAAATGTGGAACGACTGACCCTTAGTGAGTCAAGATAATCAGGAGCGTGGATCGGCCAGGATTTCCACAACCAAACCAAGCCTTAGGCTTCAGACTACATCAGCCATTGACGCCTCAACCCAAAGCGTGGATAAAATGATCCTGCGGGTTGCCAAAACTAACCTACCTCAGCCACTATTCTATGCCTGCCACCCCGCCTGATGGCCATCACATCTGCTAGACAGTTTCTCCATCTGCCACAACCATACTATACCAGGGACTGGTATATGCCACCTCTCCTCCCCACTCTGTCAATGTGCCACTGTCTGACCTCTTGCTGCTTCGCAGTGGGCTGTTGCTTTGACCTACACACTGTGTTCATTTGTCCCAACTCACTACTGAGGCCTACTCCTGTTTTTGTCCTCTTCAGAATGTCAATTGTGCCACTGTCGACCTCAACGCTGCTGGCTGTGGCTGCTGCCGTAGACCTACACACATGTTGTCATTGTCCCACTCTGTGGCCTATTTTCCTGTTTTTGAGCACCTCCAGAATGTTATTGTTCCACTGTCTGACCACATGCAGCTGCTGTTGCTGCTACCGTGGGGAACCTACACCACTGTGTCATTTGTGCCACTGTCCTGACCTCATGCTGCATGCTGTCGGGTGATGCCGTGACCTACACACTGTGTCATTGTGTGGCCGCTTTCTTACCTCATGCGGCTGGCTGTGGCTGCTTGCCGGTGACCTACACACTGTGTCATATGTTCACTGTCTGCATCATGCTTGCTGCTGTGCTGCTGCCGTGACCTACATCACTGTCATAGTGCCACTGTCTGACCTCATGCTGTGATGGCTGATGCGTGACCTACACACTCTGTCATAGTGCGCCACGTGTCTGACCTCATGCTGCTGCTGTGGCTGCCGGCCTGTGACCTACACACAGTTATTGATCCACTTCTGACCCTCATGCTGCTGCTGTTGCCTAGACTGCCGTGACCTACACATCCTGTGTCATTGTGCCACGTTCTGACCTCATGCTGCAGCTGTGGCTGCTGCCAGAGACCTACACCGACTTTGTCATTGTCCACTCTAGTGGGTCTACTCCCGGTTTAATGGCACCTCCCAAATGTCATTGTGCCAACTGTCTGACCTCATGCTCGCTTGCTGGGCTGCTGCCGTACCTACACACTGTGTCATTGTGCCACAGTCCTACCTCATGCTGCTGGCGTGGCTGTCTGCCGAGACCTACACACTGGTGTCCTTATGCCACTGCTGACCTCATGCAGCTGCTGTGGCTGCTGCAGTGACCTCCACACTGTGTCATTGTCCCACATGTGGCCTAACTCCGTGCTTTTAGAGGCCTACCTCCAAATGTCATTGTTCCACTGTCATACCGTCAATGCTGCTGCTGTGGTCGTCTGCCGTGACCAACACACTGTCATTGTGCCACTGTCTGACCCTCATAGCTGCTTGCTGTGTGCAGATGCCGTGACCTAAGCACTTGTGGCATTGTGCCACTCTGTGGCCTACTTCCTGTTTTAGCCACCTCTAGAATGTCCATTGTGCCACTGTCTGACCTCATGGCAGCTGCTGTTGATGCCGTCAACTCCTAACTTTGTCATTGTGCTACTCTTTGGCCTAATCCTGTTATTTTCCACCATCCAGAATTGCCATTGTGCCACTCTCTGACCTCATGCTGCTTTGCTCCGCCGGCACTTCCACACTCTGTCACTGATGTTGCCCAACCTGAGCCTTCGAGCTTGTTTTTTTCCCAGCTGTCGCTTGCCATGACTTATCCAGGCTAACATTCCCCCTTCAGTTTTTCGGTCATTTTGCCCTCTTAAGTGCCAGGGAATTTTAGTAGGTGAAGCGATTCTAAGAGCGCGGCAGTCATCAGCGTGTCTACTAAAACACAACATTTAATGAAGACCAAGACCAAGCTCCCCTCTGCATATTTAAGTATGGGCACAACGTTCTACCGCACCTACAGGCTCTGTGGCACCTGAGAAATAACTGATTTATTTTAACGTGCTCTTGTCCGAAGTATTTCGGAAGACGAAATTATGTTTTGCCGGAGAAATTCGGCAAAGTGAACGAACCGAATTTCGGGAAATTTGCCCATCTCTAGCTGCCATAAAATCCTTAAGGACCAATAGTGCAGTCACGACACACAAGTATTGATGTAAAAAGTAAAGAAATGTTTATCGTCTCTTCTACTTTAAATGAACAAAATGTTTCCTTCAGCACATCAGACAAAAACATTCCTTTTGCAGCGCAATTAGGCGTCAAAGAACACCCAGCAAATACACCATATGAACATACCCTAAGACATTTTGTGAGATGCTGTAAATTCCGTTTATTATTTGGATAATGTTCTACTATGGTTCTCATTAATTGTGATGTTGGTACAGTTTCTTTTCATTCTTATTAGCATTTCCTTGGGCCCCACTTCACTGTATCACTGCATTATAAGCTGATAAAGCTCTCTTTTTACGTATCTGTATGATTTTGTATGTCTATGTGCATTCTGTTTCCAAGGATGGAGACCACAATTGTTTTGCTGGTTTTTCTTGTTTTGCTGGTATCATTGGCTAGGCGCTGGATACTAATGCTGTACTGGTACATGCTCATATGAATTTCCGGCCATCGGGATGTTCATCAGTGTGGTTGTGTGTGTTGCAGGCATCGTGGCACATGCATGCTTCATTTGGCGTCTCCTAATTGGAAATGAGGATGCTTTTTTGTCAATTACTATGATATTGATGGAACTAGAATCATGAAATATTTTATTCAGCTGTCAGCTGGAAAGAGTTTTTTGTATCGGTCAACAAGGATTTAAATGATGTTGTTCCACAGTACTGCTACTTTCATTCATATTTTTTTTTGTCTTTTTTGGGTTTTTGATTCTTAATGAAAGGGCTTGTCTCACCACAAGAGATGTTCTTTTAATGTTAAGATCTTGCAAAACAATAACTTATGCATATAAGGTCCATATTTAAACAGTGTCCTACCTATTCATACATATCCCCTCTTGTAATGGGCTACATCAGCTCCTCATGTTGCAAGTAGCTAACATACGACCTGTATTGATCTATCCTGATAGTGAGCGTCAAGCACATGGTTACTATAGCTAGAGACCTGGCTTCTAACTGCAGCCTAGTTAGACGCAGTAAACACGTCCCCCAGAATTCGAAAATGAACCTAGAAAACGAGGACTGAGGTAAGATGAATCAATGTAGTGAGACAACCCCTTTAAGTAATATTTTTTTCCTAGTTCCAACATTGGTTCTATAGATATCACTCAATCGTATATTTATTTTGTTCTTTGTTTTTTTGATTGACATTTTGATAACAAATATGTGTCATGTTCTTTGCAAGCAATGAAGGCATTTTCCATTTGTCACTCTTCCTAGTAAAGATCTGAGTACGTGAAGATGTAGCTCCTTTCATACAATCAAACGGCTCCAAGATCAGCAGGAAAGAGTATCTGTCTTTCACTGTGATCTTGTTTAAACCATTATGGGCAAAACAAGGTCTTAGAAATCCATCATCTATATGTCTTTACTACTGCAAAATGTTTGGTTTCTTACTTTTGGAAAAGTGGTAGTCCACCTTACATGAGAGATTTATTTAAAAGGCTTAAAGATATCAGAAAATGGAGTATTTAATGGCTTCTTTAAATAATAAGTTGGGCAATTTCAATTCCATCTGGTCATTATAGGACTCATATGTGATTGGCCAAAACCTCTAGAGTGATCTTATATCTTTTTGCACATATATTTTACCTGGGATCTCAACCAAAATCTGGTGTAGCTCATCCAACCTTTTCCCCCATTGTTGCGTCTCGTCTTTCGTCTATTTGTTTTATGCTTCTCATCAAGATTGTCTATGGCTACCTTATCAACACTGATAAGTCATGTTTTCTATGCGCTTGAAATACCACAATAATAACATTTCATTGTTAAAAATTAATATGTTTATTCATCTGTACAGATGCAATATTTCATCGATGATTACTGGAATTGTCTGATTTGTTCTAAAACATGTTTGTAAAAAAATACAGTTAAACAAAAAGAAAAAAAAAAAAAACTCCAGCAGGTGAGATGGACTTGTAAATGTATTTTAGGCAATGATGAAAGAAATTCCCCAATTGTGGGGGGTACATAACTAAGTATAAGTAGAATGTTAGAATCAGTAGAGCAGTGCACCCAGCTAGGAAGAGTTTTTAATGGAGTGGTTTTGAGCATGCACAGTACGTTCCCCATTCAAAGTCTATTACACTGATGAAAATTGCTGAAAACACATCCCCTTGTATCTTCCCACAAAAACTCACAAACTATACCAGGATTCAACATTACAGTCCTTCCCTTTAGCTTGGGCAGCCAGCCATACTAACTTCTAATACATGCTTTTGGTTGCACAGACATTGCCCATTAAATGCAGCCACTGGGCTGCAAATTATATCAGTCTCTCTCTGAGGTTCAGAAGCTTTCTGGCTTGTGTCAGTCGAAAAAGACTTCCACTATGTTCTCTCTATCTCTCTAGATCAGAAGTGCACAACATGCGGTCCCCAGTGCCCCTCTGTGCTGCCCCCAGCTATCAGAATACAAACATGCTTTTTCTCTGTGCCCATGCTTCAAAAAATAATATTCATCTTTTGACAGCCACATTTTACTGTTGGCACTGTTATGGTAGGGACTGTATGGCTGGCTATTTTAAGCAACCTAAATAAGAAACCCAGACAAAACAGTTTCTGTATTATCCCTATTACATAAACTGCAGTTTTACCTTGATTTCTTAGTCAAAAGGATATTAATTTCTGACACAGTCATGGTTAGAGATGGGCGAATTTCTCAAAAATTCGGTTCGGTCACTTCGCTGAATTTTCCGACAAAATTTGTTTCGGTCCAAATTACTTCGGCACGAATTGCATTAAAAAACAGCTATTTCCAGGCTGCACAGAGCCTGCAGGGTGCTGTAGAACGTTCTGCCATGCTTAAACATGCAGAGGGAGCTTGGTTTGGTCTTCATACAATGTTGTGTTTTAGTATGACACGCAGATGAGTGCCGCCGCTCTTAGAATCGCTTCACTATAAAATTCCCTGGGCATTTAAGAGGGCAAAACTGACCAAAAAACCGAAGCGGGAATGTAGCCTGATAAAGTCATGCCAGCGAAAGCTGGAAAAAAACAAGCTGAGAGCTCAGGTGGCAACATTAGTGACAGAGTGTGGAGGTGACGGGGGCAGCCACAGCAGCATGAGATCAGAGAGTGGCACAATGACATTCTGGAGGTGGAAAAACAGTAGTAGGCTACAGAGTGGCACAATGACAGAGAATGGAGGTCACAGCAGCAGGGAGATGAGGGTCAGGCAATGGAAAATGACATTTGGAGGTGGCTAAAACAGCGTGGGCCCGGAGAGGGCACAATAACAGAGTTTGAGGTCACAGCAGCAGCAGCATGAGGTAGGCAAGGGCAAAAGGGAAATTTCTGGGGGTGGCTAAAAAGCGGTAGGCCGGAGGTGCACAATAACAGATTTTTTGGGGGTCACGGTAGCAGCGCAGAGGTCAGGCAGTGGACAATGAATCCGGGAGGTGGCAAAAACAGGATAGGCCACAGAGTGGCAAAATGAGAAGGGAGTCACGGGGCAGCAGCATGAGGTCACAGTGGACAATGAAACCCTGGGTGGCAAAAAGGAGTAGGCCACAGAGTGGCACAATGACACAGTGGGGGGTCACGACAGCAGCAGCATGAGGCGGCAGTGGCACAAGACATTCGGGAGGGGGCAAAACAAGTGGGCCAAGAGTGGCACAATGACAGGAAATGGAGGTCACAGCAGCGCAGCATGAGGTCGGAAATGGAAAGGGGACATTCTGGAGGTGGAAAAACAGCGGAGGCCGGAGGTGGCACAATAACAGAGTTTTGAGTCCGGAGCACAGCAAGGTCAGGGTGGCAAAATGACATCCTGGGGGGCAAAAAAGGGTAGGCCAAAAGATGGCAAAATCCAGGATTTGAGGTACGGCGGCGGGAGCAACACATGGGTCGGGGATGTTCTCAAGAACAGTTGGGAGTCACGGCGGCGCAGCATGGGGTCAGGCAGTGGTACAATGACATTCTGGAGGTGACAAAACGTATTTGCCACAGAGGGGACAATACAATTTGGGGAGGTCACGACGAGCAGCATGAGGTCAGGCAGTGGCCAATGACTTTCTGGAGGTGGCAAAACATAGTGGGCCCAACAGAGTGGCACAATGACAAGAATGGAGGTCAAGACAGAAGCATGGGTAGGCAAGGGCAAAACTTTCTGGAGGTGGCTAAAACAGGGTAGGCCGGGAGAGTGGCACAATGATAGATGGAGGTGAGGGGGGGCAGCAGCAGAGGTCAGGCATGGCACAATGACATTCGGGAAGGTGGAAAAACTTTAGTAGCCCAGGGGCACAATCACAGGATTTGAGGGGAGGGCGGCAGGAGCAACGCTTTTAGGTCAGGAGTGTCTCAATGAAACAGTGTGGAGGTCAGGCGGCAGCAGCATGAGTCAGGCAGGGGTAAAAGATTTTTGGGGGTGGAAAAAAAGGGAGGGGGCCACAGGTGGCTCAATGATGAGAGTGGAGGGAGGCAGCAGAGCGAGGTCAGCAGGGGCAAATGACATTCTGGAGGTGGCAAAACAGTGTAGGCCACAAGTGGCACAATCACGAGATTGAGGTACGGCGGCAGGAGCAAAGCATGAGGCAAAAGAGGCCCAAAAAGACACAGTTGGAGGTCACGGCCACAAAATGAGGTCGGGCATGGCACAATGACTTTCTGGGGGTGGCAAAAGGGTAGTACCCCACAGAGGGGACAATGACACAGTGTGGAGGTCCGACGCACGCATGAGGTCCAGGGGCATTTTGACTTCTGGAGGGCAAAACAGAGTAGCCAAGAGTGCCAATGCAAGTGTGGAGGTCCAACACAGCGTATGAGGAGGCAGGGACAATGACATTCTGGGGGGTGAAAAACATTTGAGGCCACAGAGTGGCACATACAGGAGTGGGGGTGACGGTGGCAAAGCAACAGCTGAGGACGAGGAAGGCACAATACACATGTGGAGTCACGGCCCACAACAGCCGCAGCATGGGGTATGAGTGGCACAATGACAGAGTTGGAGGGGGGTGGAAATACCAGCCCTTTTGGTAAAGATGGTGGTGGCAGATGGAAAAAACTGTCAGAATGTGTGGCATCAGGGGGGTCGTGCATCGAATATGGCTGAGGTAGGTAGTTTGAACCCAGCCCATTTCTCAATTTTTGGGTGACGATCAGGGTGATGTTCTGACACCTAAGGCAAGGTGTTGGAAATCCTGGCCGATCCCGCCTGATTCATTTTGACAAAAAGGTCGTCGTTCCACATTTCCCGTGGACAAGGGGGTTCTCCTTGGGGTTTCGATGGCCCCCCCCCGCACTAACACCCGCTCAGCCCACCTGGCCGGGCAGGACAGTTTTCTCCACTGAAAACCCGGGCAATTGCGGTCAAAATCCATTTGGCTGCCAGTAGTCCAGCGGTCTTCAAACTGGGGTGGCGAGTGCTTTCCAAGTAGGCCCCCCCTTTTTTTGTTCAGGGTCTGTCCGGGGCCTGCTGCTGCGGCAACCCCCTCCCACTACGGGTAAAGGGAACTCTCTCAGTGACTCCAACTTAGGTTTTCTGCTATGGAGCGGTATGCTCCGCCCCCCCCACCTTCCCCCAGCCCCCGGGCAGTACTACGTAGGGCTGAAAAACCCCCCAGTCAGACCTGTCAGAGGACTGACGATCCCGCACATGGGCAGCGGAAAACTGCTGGAGGTTTTCCCAATTTTTGATTTTTTTCCTCCCTCTCAATAGCGGGGAAAAAGGGCTCCCTTTTTTTGGGACCGTAGCGAGGTTCCAATAGGGTGGAGACCAGAAGTATCCTCTCCCGGTCTGACATTCGGCTGCACTACCCCAGGCAAAATAGCATGCGGGGCCCATCTGCCAAGTGACTCCGGGGGCTCCTGCCTCCATCCCACTGTATCTGCCACGGTGTTTTCGGTATCTCCTCGCCTTCCTCATCCCCCTCTACCTCCTCCAGCTGCTCCTGCTCCCCTCTCTTGTCCCCGGGGTAAAAATCCACTCTTTTCACCAAAAAATGCTTTGCTCCTGTCCCCCTCCTCCTCCCCCATTTCATCCCCAGGGGACTCATGTGGCCGCGAGATGTAGTCGCCACATCTCCAGCCCCCTCCCCAAAGATTTTCAGCACGTTCCAGGCATAAGCAGTGAAAACGTTACTCACCCCGTAGCCCTGGCAATGAAAATAACGGGCCCCTCAAAAATGGCTAACAAACAGCAGGTGTCCGCATGAGCTGCCACGGCTGACATCAAAGTTAACAGGGGATTCCCCTGTCCCCCGGATCATCAAAAAATCTTTTAATGGCCTCTGTTCATACAGTGGGCCAAACATGTGCAGGCGGAATTCCAAGGTGGAAACATCGCATATAAAGGGGTTTTGGGGGAGGCCGTTCTGCCGCTGCAACTCGAGAGGGGGTTCCTGGGTTTGTTTGAAAGGATAAATGCATACACAGTTTCCTGGCCATTTTTAGAAACCCTCCTCGGTGCAGCGCGGACACCATGTTCCTCCAAATTTTCCCCTACCATGGTTCCGATTCTCAGTTGGCGCGGAGAAAGCCCACATCGATTTTGCTGCTGACGCGGAGCAGTTCCTCCCCTGTGGACTTAGTTCACCCAGGCAAGCCCGGTGTAGAACTGCATGACAACTCTTGCCCCACACTGTGGTATGGGAGAAGTAATTGGGGAGGCTGGGATGGTGGTGGGGTGGAGGAGGGGGAGGCGGACTTTGGCGCGAGCCACAGTTTGAAACGGGAGGAAAACGGGGCCCTGCCAATTGTTTGGTGCCCGGGGGATAAGCAATTCACCCAGTGGACCCTAAAGGACATGTATGGCCCCGACCGTAGTACAGCTCCAGAGTCCGACTGCCGGCCACCTTGGAAAAAACCGATAAGCTCAAAAATGCCCCTTTTTGTTCTACATATTTATAAGTGCTGGTACTGCCTTTTTGGAAAGAAATTTCGGCTTGGAACTCTCCATCTCGGCTCGGCACAAGCCATTTGTTCCTTTAATGGTGCAGATCCCCCATTGGAAAGGAGGGCTGCAGTACCAACAACTTGGGCAAGAGCACGGTCAGTCTGCACCTTTGGATGGTTGGGCGCATACTGTTTTTCTCTTTGCAAACGCCTCCTGAACACTGGGCGCCATGATACGAGGAGCAGGGGCTTGGGCCCAGAGATGATGTCAAAGAGAAAAAGCTCCCTTCTCAAGGTGGTGGACCTTGACTGGCTGCAAGGCACTGCGGCGTGCTGTTTCTGCGGTGGGAGGGTGGACCCCACACTGACCACGTTTCTCCCGGCCCCCGGGTGGGGACATAATTTTACGCAGGGGCCCTGGTGCCAAAAGTTAGACCCTGGCCAGTTCACTTTCTGCCCCCAAATTCTACATTTACCCTATTTGGCCCCGTGTCTTGCAAAGAACTGCCCCACCGCCGAGAGCTGATTTTTCCCCAACGCTCCCAATGAGTGCTCTGCCCCCGCTCCTCCTGAGCCCCCGTCCGCTACTTTCTTGGACCCGCAAGCGGGTTTTCTACCCCCTGGCCGCTTGGCCCCGACCTCACACTGCTCTCCCTACTGACTAAGGCCAACCAACCCCCTTCTGGCTGTGCCGTTGCCTATGCGCAAGCGCGCCCCCTTTTCCTGAGGATATGAAGCCCTTTCTTCACCGGTCCCCAAATGCGGTGGCTACTATCTCAATTTGTGTTTAACGTACTGCTGTCCTCATCACCGCTTGGTATGCAGTGGCTGACCCCCCACAACATGCCCCCCTGCCCCTCTCCACATCTTACTTTCCGCCCACTCAAGAAGAGGGGATATTGGCCCCATTGCTTGCTGCCAAATAGCTGCTGACTGCCCCCTCAAAATTGTTCATCCCGCTATATGTGGCCGATCCCCGACCACATAGTAGATCTTGGGTGAGGGAAACCGGGGGGACAGAGGGCAGGGGAGGCAGGTGAGGGCCTGACCCATCCCCGGGCCAAAGCCAACAAGGGTTGGTTGAGGGTTCCCCCCGATCTTGGGTGAGGTTGTCAGATGTATCTGGGGGGAATTGGTGACCTAATCAAACAATCAAGAACCCCTTGGGGTTTCTAGTAGCACACGGGCCCTAGATGACGCGGCAGTTTGCCCCACCGAGTGACCCTGCTGCACGTCCCCTTGCTGTGCTGCACCCGGGCCGGAATGTTTGTGCCTCTCCCTCGCAGGTGAAGAGCGCACCTTCTTTGACATATGTTTGTTTAAAATGTAAGACACTGTTTGATGAAGATATCGTATATATAAAAACACACCCTGTATTTGACCCCAAAAAAACCCAGTAACAAGTTGGTAACCCCTTGGGGTTAAAATTTCCTCCACAAAAGGGGAGGAAAAAGATTGTATGTGCCGTTTTTAAAAAATCTTGTATTTTACTGAATGTAAAAGCACAAAAAGGTTTAAATTTAACCCTTTGGATATGAATTACTACAAATTTTTCTTCTGTGGCGGTGAAAAAAAAGTTTTTTTACTGAGTACAACTCAGAAAAATACTTGTTAACCCCTTTGGGTGTAAATTGCGCCAAACAATTGAGCAACCACAAACTACTAGTTTTTAGGTGTTACAATGGCATGTTTTTTACCTCACAACAAGAGAAAAAAAATTTAATTAACCTTTACTTTTGAATTATGCTACAGGAAAAAGTCTTTTTTTGCGGTGAAAAAGACGGTTTTTTGGAGTCACCAAGCACAAAACAACGCTTAATTAAGCTGGAGTAATTGCCAAACGAATTGAGCAGCCAAAAATGAATTGGTTTTGTATTGTAAAAAACGCTGTTTCTTTAAAGAATACAACAAACGTTTAGATCCCCCTTGGATATTGAATGTGCTGTGAGCAGATAGATTAAAATGTATATCAGCTGCAGTGGACGCACACTGGACTTCGATTCAAACACAAAAAAATCAAAATAGAAAAATTTAAAGAAGCAGTCTCTGAGACAAGTGAACCCCCCCAAAAATCGCTGTATAAAAATCGTTCTTTATAAGAGCTTCACAATCAGCCGCAGCAGCACCTTCCCTGATCATACAGTGAAGGATTGAGCTCCCAGCGTCGCGCCCGGGGGTTTTTTAGTGCGGTGACGTCACAGAATCCCTCCGTTCTGATTGGCTTCATCTCTGCACATTCATGAGCTATGCCCCTTTTTCCTCCCAGAGTTCTTTGCCCCATGTAAACCCATGGGGGGCGCTCAGCCATTTTATCAATGAAAAGCACGCTTTGTTCACCCGAAGTACCCCAAAGTACCGAAGTTTTCCTGAAATTCTAAACGAATTCCACTTCGTTAGAATCGATTCGCCCATCTCTAGTCATGGCATATCCACAAGATATACCATAAATGTCTGATAGGTTCAAGACTCTAGAGAGGAGGAGATGAGTTGGAGAGGAGGCCATACATGAGAGGTCGTGTCTTCACTGTAGATGTCAAAAAGGCAATTGCTCAACCTCCTAAAAAACTACACTGAAAATAGGCGCCTTTTACAAAGCAGTTTAACCTTTAGGAGTCCCATATGTGGAACCAAGACCTCTTAACCATTAAAGGTATTTACAATTGATGGGCATAAAGGTTTCATATGGGGAATACCCTTTAAGATTTACTGCAGGCCTTGTGGTTTTTGGATAAAAAAAAGTTGTACAGAACTGCTCTAGATTCAGTGGTCCCAATGTTTGCATACACTGGGCTTTCTTACAGCTGCTCTTCTGGACATCAAGGGCCACATGTATGAAAACCGTCCAGGTCTAAAACTCACTTTGTTGTCCATAGCAACCAATCAAAGTGCCCCTTTCATTTCCTATGGTGCTCTAGAATAAAGAAATTGCGCTATGATTGGTTGCTATGGGCAAAAAAGTGAGTTCTAGACCAAGATAGTTTTCATACAGGTGGCCCCAACTGTTTAAATCCTCTATCAGACTCCCTATCACTTACATTCATCTTCCTCAGCTCACCAACTTGCCCCTTCAGGCAACGATGAGAATGTCAGCATAGGTGTTATGACTGTTCAAGCCTAAGTATAGTCCATGGCAAAGATTGCGCCATTTTGGCTATGATTCTATGCCTGAAATGTATGTTTTCTTAGTGTCAGTCCGAATTCTTCCTGATTCTAGCACTTGCTATGTGGTGATTGACAGGTTTCCACCACACTCGTCAGGATGCTTCTGCTTGTCCTAAGCGCTGGGCTGCAGTTGGTTTAGGCTGAGTGGTGATTGACAACTGCCTTCACTACTCATCTCCCTTCTCTGCCAGTCTGAGTTGTGTGGTTTGGATGTCAGAAGGCCGGGTCAATCACGTCCTGGACTGGGACTCTGATATCCCATTTATGATCACGTGTTCTAGGACTTTGCTGCTGATTCTCTTGTGGATTGAGCTGGCGTTTCTTTCTGGATTGTTTGCTTGGATTTCTGACCCTTCTGTGTTTATCTGTTGTGTCTCTACTGTACTGTGTGCCACTGTAGCAGCGTAGGAAATGTTGCCCAGTTGTCGCTGACCGCTTTGGTCATGCTGGCAGGTAAGTAGGGACAGCTTTGTGGGGGCCTAGTGCTAGGGCTCACTGCCTGTCTTTTCTATTTTGGTCCTGGGGCTCCTTACAATAGGGTATTTTTCATTGGCTTTTTTTACAAGCTTTTCAGTGCAGAGTTTTGTTGTGTAACAAGCATTTGTCTGGCATTCAGCTCTTAAAGAGAAGCCTATAGGAAAAACACCCAAATTATGCCATATCTAAAGCATGCTGTATTTTGAAAAAAAAATGCCACTGAGCCAAAAATGGCTCAAAAGTGCCTCAAAACAAAACTTGTTGGGAGGAATTTAACAAGTAATGTACAGCAGTTTACTGGTGTACAAAAATTGTCAATTTTTGTGCAAGTCTTATATGGCAACTTTTCTGCATTTGTAGGCTATGGGTGCCTTCACACGGAGCATTGTTTTTTTTTACCAAAAATGTACAAAAAAAAAGCTCAGTGTGAAATCACCCTATGTCTTCACTGCACACATTTTCAGTCCTCTTTTCAGTATTTTATGTTTTCTAAAACTGTTGAAAAAACGACTGAAAACAGGTCACATAGACAGTAATAGTAAAAATGTTCTGTAGTCTCCACAAAACGTTCTTTTTTCTGCTGTTTTATTTTTGCTGGTCGTTTTTTTAAACGTTGCGAAAAACGACAGAGCAGGGCAGAAAGTTTACTATTGGAGTCTATGTAAAGCGTTGGATGTTTTTCAGCGTGTTTTTCGTCACGTTTTTTTCAGAAATCAATAGAAATGTGCTTTTATGCTAGATTTGTGGAAAGAATTTCCAAAAATTAGGCAACTGCTGGTGATATATGTAATAGTAATGAAGGCTACATGAGGCATTAAGGATAAAGATAACCACAACATTAAGAACAATCCTGCAAGTAGCTAACCCTGAGGCACTAGCCTGGATTTCACAGTTATTACTCTATTTTTGCCTTTCTCTGGTCTTTTAGAGCCACTGTGCTCAATATTACCAAATTATTCTTCTCTATAGGTGGACTTCAGTCACATCTAAATTTAGAATATTGCACCACCGCCATGATCACAAAGAAATGATAAACCTTAATTTTATTCTAAAAAAAAGTCAATTTCTTATGGATGTTCTTAGTACTAAAACTGCCTATGCAGCTTAGTCCTATTTAATCTGTAAAGAGATTTCTTTTGAGAACCTTTTGCTAGGTTTAAGACATTTAAATGTCTACCTTGTTGTATGCTTCTGATGTTTTCTTTTTCATGACTTCAGAACAGTCTGGATGTCTCTGTCCTACTTTTGGTTATCTATATTTGAATCACACTTCTTTTATTTTAGAAAGTTCTGTGCTTCATTTTTTGTCCTGTTTCATATTCAGTTATGATGACAAGAGCCTCAGGCACAGGATGAAGTGGATCAGATTATGTTAAATTTTGTACAACAATCAATGTGCAGAGTTGATTTCTTTCGGTTTCTAATGTTTTCTACACAACACTTGGATTGGAAAAATGTTTTGTTTGTTTTTTTAGCTATCAATAGGAACTGTGATATATTCTATACTGTTACTTTACTTACTCATGCAGAGCTATGTATTTTAAATTCTAAGGCTTGGCTGAACATATAATGCTTGAGCTTGAAGTGGTCACATAGCCTGTGATCAGCTAAATCAACACCATGCTCTGTATTTACATTCAGAACACAATGTAACACAATCACAATTGGCAGGGGTTCCTCAACATACATAACTAAACATAACTAAATCGAAAACTGGTGATGGGGTCTGAAGCCCCAAAGTGTCTAAGGCCTAGTTCCCATCTGCATCGAAGGTTCCATTTGGAACCTCAGTCGCAGATGAGAAAAACTGAATCCATGGGATCCATTCACAATGGAAAGCAACAGTCCCCAACTGATCCTATTACTTTCAATGGGTTCGTCAGGTATCCACCATGGCGTCCATCGTTGGGACGAGAAAAATAGCCCAGAAACATGCAGTGTTTTTTCCATCTCTACTACAGACACCACAGCTGAAACCCAATGGATTGTAGGTAGGGCTTGCATAAGAATGTGTCATATTCAGGAAGGATTGGTAAGTATGTGTAACACCTCTTTGGGTCAACCACTGTGAGCAGGGTGTTAAGTGCATTCCTGGTGGGGGGTATGGATGTTTCTTGGAAAACCATGGATATTTCCTCGCCGGAGCTAAAAACATCCTGGATTACAAATGAGTTGGTTAGCAAGCATGTAAGATAGGCCTCTCTATACAGCTGAAGTAAGCTGTTGAGATAGTGGATCCACTGGGCCGCCGCAAGCAATGGTGAAGGCCGCACCAGGGAGTGGAATCTAAGTGGGTCCCGGTGTTCAACAGAGCCCTCCGCAAAGCGGGTTGGTCTTGCTGCGGAGGGATTCCACCAGGTCGCTACCCCTGACGCAACCTCGTCCCGCAATTACGCCGTGTGGACGGGGGCGGGAGCGGGAGGCACCTCGCTGGCCCATACTTTCATTACCAGTATACGCCGCTAGTAATTCACATGTCACTTATCTCCCCCTGCGGCGTATTCGCCGAGCAGGGAGAGGAGACGTAATCCATAGTTCTCTATGAGAACTGTGGATTACCGTAATGACTGGGACGTTTTCCAGACGTAATTCGTGCACTACGGCGCGTAATTACGGACTGAAATACGTCCCATTTTAAGCCGTATGAACATAGCCTAACAGTCATGTTTCCAATCAGTTCTTTATTGTATATCTAGTGGAATGCCCTTTAGTAGTCAGCACTCAACATCTAATCCGTGTGTAGGTGAACAACAGAGCAGTGAATGAATACAATAGGTAAAGAGTGGATACAAGACGATAATTTACAGATTACTTTCAAGGCTCTTAATTTGTTTTCTTTTCAATGGAAATACTCTTTGAGGTAAGTTACTCCCTAGCTTTCAGCTTGTACTAGTGTTCATGTGGCCTCGTTGGTTCTATAATCCCCTCAATATCTCATAACTGGAAGTGTTTGTATTTTACTTCATAATTCTCGGTGCTCTTTCTGTGGTGTCTAGAAAATCACAAACCATGGATTTTTAAAGAGCATGAGTCTACAATAAGTATACACATGTCATAGTCACTAAATGACTAATTAAAGTTCCTAATCACAGGTACTATGACTAGTCTCCTCAAAAGGATAGGTATTTATAGACAGGCTGCTAGTGAACATGTGTTGTTGTGCTGTATTACTTTTCCTACATTACTGAGCTTTTTCAACTTCAAGCACAAGATGTTTAACAGCCCATCACATTTCCATAAAAGCAGCAAGGTGCCGGCATGTCTCTCTTCTATAATTATCTGCAGCATTGTTCCCAAATTGGCGATGATTACTTGGCCTCCTGATTCTGTTCTAACACCCCTCTGGCTCATGTTTGTTACCTCAGTTCCTGATCATGATAAATAATAAAGTCTGCAAGTAGGCGCACAGCAGCCTTATATATGAGCTGCAGCTCTGGGCTGAAGAGTAGGGAGGGTCACCTGTCACATTTTTACCCTATTGCCAAGAAAGAGTTAATAGCTGTTTAGCAATAACAGGCCTGGATCCTCCACATTGAACACAGTGTGTAAATACTTGGTGAATAAGACAAACAGCTATTCAGTGGGACAAAGAACCATGGGCTTCAAAATTTAAAGGGGTTCTCCGGGACTATATTTTTATTTGTTATAGGGCTCACAATTGTATTATATTAAACTTTGTAATCCATAATTATTAAAAATGTTAACTGTCCTGCTGTGCAGAACCAGCCCCGTCCTTCCCATCCTCCTATCCTCTGCAAACCATGTGATGTTCATGGTTCACATGGCCTCACTGAACATTACATCACACTCAGAGGGTGAACTTTAAAGCCAGGCTCAGTTCAGGACCTCTCCCCTGTAGTGCATATGACCTGAACAGAGAACTATCTGCCTGCATTCACACTTGTCAGCCTGTAGTTTGAAAGTGAATAGAAGTAATAATATTAGAGTAGTTACAGGGGGGAACTGTTGACAGGATTTACTAATAGTAATAGAAGCAGAGGACAGCAGAGCTGGACATTTGTGTACTGCTGTCATAAAAAGAATGACTGCAGCTCTGTACAGTTTACACACCGACTCATGACTCCAAGCAATCATCACGATCATGACAGGAAGTATAGAGCTGGGGGAGATTACACACCAATTTCAGCACAATGTATAGTAGGGATAACTGTGGAGGGAAGTTCTAGATCGCAATGCAGTTTGGGAGTTGTGGGAAGGAAATGCTGGAAAAAGTGGACAGATGAAAGAGGAGGGAAAAGGAAAAAAGAAACTCATGAAGTAAGTGGAATATTTTTTACTTTTCAATCTAAAGTAAGATGCAGCTGGTGTCCTGCAGTATTGGCTGCAACCAGTGTTTACTCTAGTCATGGCTGACTACCCCTTTGATGCCACATTTAATTGTGACCGCGAGACAGAGAGAGACTGGTGATCGTGATGTGCCAATGGCTGTCATAACAACCTGAAAGCCTAACAAAGACTTTCCGGTTGTCACTGGCATCACCACGCCCATCTGTGGCCAGAGGGCTCTGTATTAGAACAGCGACTTAAAGATCGCTGAGTCAAGTCCCCTGTGGGTACAAGTAAAAAAAAAAAAAAAGTATATAAAAATGAATTAAAAAAATACTGTAAAAAACACAATTTGGGAAAATAATGGTGGACACACAACATATTGACACTTTGGGCACAATTTGTCCATTTTCACTTTGTTGCCAGCTGTTTATAAAATAATGGTGGTCACACAACATATTGACACTTTGGGCACAAATTGTGCATTTTCACTTTGTTGCCAGCTGTTTATACATTGATGAATGTGTGTTGATTGATTTTGAGTAGTGATGAGCGATTGTGTCAACAATCGTTATTGAGTCAATAGTCGATATCAGCAATTATTTTGTCGATAGTCGATTATCGCCGATGACCATTAAAGTCTATGGAGGAGGAACAACAGCTTCATTCTTAGGCTATGTTCACACGGCTTAAAATAGGACATATTTCAGTCTGTAATTGTGCGTCGGAGTGCGCAAATTACGGCTGGAATACGTCCTAGTCATTACGGTAATCCACAGTTTTCATAGAGAACTATGGATTACGTCTCCTCTCCCTGCTCAGCGAATCCGCCAGGTGGGGAGATAAGTGACAGGTGAATTACCAGCGGCATAGCCGCGCCGCTGGTAATGCAAGTCTATGGGCCGGCGAGGTGCCGGCCCCCCGCTCCCGCCCCTGCCCCGCCCCCAAATTTAAGCCGTGTGAACCTAGCCTTAC
The DNA here is from genome assembly GCA_025379985.1 of Phyllomedusa bahiana. Taxonomy (NCBI): domain Eukaryota; kingdom Metazoa; phylum Chordata; class Amphibia; order Anura; family Hylidae; genus Phyllomedusa; species Phyllomedusa bahiana. Next base: position 71,166 of record JAODAL010007437.1, read on the forward strand.
ACCATCCACAATAGTAAACTGGATACGTGCTACATCTTAGGCAAGACAATTAGGCTATAAAAGTCACAGAAAAAAATTCATATGCTAAAATTATTCATTTATGTTCAATGGCTAACCGAAAACATGAGGACAGCATAGCCACAGCAGGTACAGCGATAGCACCTGCAAAGGGGCCCCTTTCCCCCCAAAACAAGACACCGGTATTGGAAATGGCACATGGCAACTGGCAGGAGACTCCTATCGCTTTTTGCACCAGGGACCAACATCTCATCACATATGTGGTGGCAGCAAGAATGTCCCAACCGGGAACACGGAGGTTCAGCTGGCAGGGCCCTAGGAGGTCCAGTTGGTCCTGTCTCAAATTCCTGCATTCTACTATCAATTTGTGTGGGTCGAAGGAAATTGTTCACTTCTGATTTGGAACGTGGATCAAGGAGGGTGGACACCCAGTAACCGCTGTTCATTTTGATGGCCTTGAAGCGTGGGAAATAAGCTTTTTTCAATAAGACTTTTACTATTGGTATCTTTTATGACAGCATGACCCCAAAACCAGCAAAGATGTCCTTGATGGACCCTCAGAATAAAAAGTGCCGGAAGAAACAAGTATTTGAACCACTAATTGAGTAAAATGGAAATTGACTATCCCTGTCCTTTAATGCAGCATGACCCCAAAATCCACACAGATGCCCTTATAGACCCACAGATTAAAAAGTGCTGGAAGGAAGTATTATTTGAACCAGTATTTTAGTGAAGTGGACATTGACTATCCATGTCCTGTACCGCAGCATGACCCTCATGACCCTGCGTGTTGTCCGCAGCAGTGGAAGGAGCACCTTCTCTCGTACCTCTAGCTCCATGTCCTACACCATTCTTTGCTCGCTTACCACCTGTAGTTCGCTCCATGTTCAGAAAGATAAAATTTAGAAGAGTTTTTCACAGTCTCTTATTGAAAAACTGTACTGCAAAGATGGCAAATCACAGGTATTCTTAAATCCCTCTTATTTCCAACGGCCAACTAGGATTAGAAACAGAATTGGATTATATATGGCGGTTTTGGCACCACTGACAACAGGTGGCAGTTACTATAAAATATCTGTAACCCAATTTCTGTACAAGGAGGCTATTGGCAAAAAACTGACAAGCACAGAGTGCAATATACAACTATTGAGAAGTTAGATGAATGAAGTATGGCGGTTTTACAACGCTGACATGTAGCACCAATTACTATAAAATATCTGTAACCCAATTTGCGTACAAGTGCACAATTAGCGCCAAACTGAGATGCACTGAATGAAATAGAACTATTTAAAAGTTATATGGATTACATATGGCGGTGTTGGCACCACTGAAAACAGGCGGCAGTTACTATAAAATATCTGTAAGCCAATTTGCGTACAAGGGGGTTATTGGCAAAAAACTGGGACGCACAGACACCAATAGAAATGCAAAAACAAAAAGGACAATTTCACCTCAGGTGGGAGGTCTGCTGGCCGCAACGTGTTAAAAAAATTGCTATTTCCATGTGAGTTCAGGACAGGAGAGACTAGGCTGCACATCATAACCCCTCCTTTATGCCCCCCCACCCCCACCCCTCTCGGTTGCACACAGCACTAGATTTCTTTACAAATCTCTCTCTAAATAAATTAGAACTTAAATTCTCTAATCTAACTATATCCTAAGCTTCACAACTACAAGGATGGTTTTCTGTATAAAAGAAGACTGTCTCTCTGAGCTGTGACAACAGCTATTGGGACAGGCAGTGAGACGTGTTGCTCTGTAGTGAGATCAGTAAGAAATGAGGCTGAACATGAAACACATAAAACGAGGTCATGTGATTTTTGCACCCAATGAGATCCATACACCGCCCAGTCATGACGTCGTACACCCAGCTCACCCTGCTCTATGCTCTTCGCTGATTGGCTGGCCACCAAAATTACAGGAAGCGCTGAAAAAGAAGCGATTGTAAACGTGATAACGGTTATCATTACGATATTCAAGTAAACTATCGCATCATCGCGAAACACCGATAAACGTAAAAACCGTGCCTATTTCAACTTTTGTCGATAGTATCGCTGATCCCTAATTTTGGGGGCACACTACACTTACACTAATAGAACATGCTCACACGGTGCATTTGCAGGGCATGTTGTGACACGTAGTTACACTGCAATACGCCCAAATTACACCCCGCAAATATGATCAGGGCCGTTCCTAGGGGCAGGCGAGGCGGGCGATCGCCCGGGGTCCCGGGGCTCCGCTCACCCGAGTTTAGCCCCGCGGTTAGCCCTGGTCTCTGCACGGCCGTTGTAAAACAGCTGCACAACTTAGTGCAGCTGCCGGTACAGGGAGGAGGCAGGACGGATCACTCCTCTCCTTCCTCCTCCCCTGTATGTATCGGCGCTCAGTGAGTGCTGATACATACACAGCGTCGCAGGGGGTGAACGGCTTTCATCGCGGCCCCTGTGACGCTGAGTCTCGGCTCCCGTCTGTCCCAGGAGACGCCAGGAGCTGAGTGTAAGTGGTGTGATGACGTCACATCGCTTACACCGAATCCCAGCTCCCGGGACCTGGACGCTGCAGGGATCCTGGAAAGGTCATTAAGTTTTTTATGTTACTATCCTTAGCTACAGGGGGGAAAACTGGCTACAGGGGGGGGGAAATTGGCTACAGGGGGGAAAACTGGCTACAGGGGGGAAACTGAATACAGGGGGCAACGGGCTGCAGGGGGCGAATGGCTACAGGGGGGGAAACTGGCTACAGGGGGGGAAACTGGCTACAGGGGGCAAAACTGGCTACAGGGGACAACTGGCTACAGGGGGCAACTGGCTACAGGGGGGGAAACTGGCTACAGGGGGCAACTGGCTACAGGGGGGAAAACTGGCTACAGGGGGGGAAACTGGCTACAGGGGGAAAACTGGCTACAGGGGACAACTAGCTACAGGGGGAAAACTGGCTACAGGGGGGAAAACTGGCTACAGGGGACAACTAGCTACAGGGGGGAAAACTGGCTACAGGGGGGAAAACTGGCTACAGGGGCAAATGGCTACAGGGGGGAAAACTGGCTACACGGGGGAAAACTGGCTACAGAGGGGAAACTGGCTACAGGGGGGACAACTGGCTACAGGGGCAACTAGCAGGGCTACAGGGGCACAACTGGCTACAGGGGGGAAAACTGGCTACAGGGGCAACTGGCTACAGGGGGGGGAAACTGGCTACAGGGGGGGAAACTGGCTACAGGGGGAAAACTGGCTACAGGGGGCAACTGGCTACAGGGGCAACTGGTTACACTGGACAACTAGCAGGGCTACAGGGGGCAACTGGCTACAGGGGCAACTGACTACAGGGCAACTATCATGGCTACGGGGCAACTAGCAGGGCTACCGGGGGAAACTGGCTACAGGGGGCAACTGGCTACAGGGCAACTATTATGGCTACGGGGCAACTAGCAGGGCTACAGGGGCAACTGGCTACAGGGGCAACTGACTACAGAGGCAAATAGCAGAGCTACAGGGGCAACTATCATGGCTACAGGGGCAACTATCATGGCTGCTGGGGCTACTATTTGGTTACAGGAGAGCTATAATTACCTTCCAAAGTGACATGTCAGTGGGAGTGCTTCAGAAGTACGCACTGGCCAGCGTATACTTCTGAAGCAATGGGCATGTTGCAGGTTTATAGCAATACACGTCGCAATATGCCTGCAATACGCCGTGTGAACATACCTTTATACAAACTGTACACTGACTATTTTACATTGTATCAAAGTATCTTATCTGCAGTGTTGTTCCATGAAAAGATATAATACAATATTTACAAAAATGTGAGTACTCCCTTTTGTTAAATACTCTGATATATATATATATGATAGATACTGTGAGAAGATGACCGTCAGTGTTGCCAAGGGAAGTTATTTTTCCCCTAGGATACTTTATTATGTGGCTTTAGGAAGTGTATGGACCAACGTGTGTCACCGAGAGGCCTGGGCTCAGTGAGGGAAGGCCGACAGCTTAGGTGTCAGTAACACTATGTTACTGACACATTGTTAGAATAAGCGGTTCCAGTGTGCTTTGTCCGGGTCGGCTTTTCCTGGAGTGGTCAAAGAGCAGGGTGAATGGCCACTCCCACTCACCAGGTGAGGCTGGTGTCAGGCTCTATAAAGCCTGGGCCTGCAGGCTTGTGTTGGTCTTTTTGTTTGGTCCTCTGCTGCTAAAGAGGGAAACCACGCTGGGATCTTCTACCTGCGCAAGACAGAAAGGAATCCTCTATTTAGGTAGTGCTCAGCCGAGCAGGTATTTTGTTTGTGTTTTGACCTGAACCTTAAGGCCTTGAGTTTGTTTTCACCCGACAAATAAACCCAGGCAGGACCTGGACTTGAACTTTTACATCAGTTTCACTGTCTGTGGAAGCCCATGCATCCTACCCGTTCGTGATGCTAACCCCCACAATATATATATATTATATATATATATATATATATATATATATATATATTATATATATAGATATATATATATATTATTAATATATATATAGATATATATAATATATATATATATATATAAATATATTATATATATATATATATATATAGTATATTATATATAGATATTATATATATATATATAATATAATATTATATATATATTATTACATTCAACGGACTGCACAGTTAATTAACCCCCATGGTAACAAAAGTCTTGATTAGTTTGACAGTCTGTGAGTTTAATTAGCCTAATGAGGTGTTCTGCCCGGTCAGTTCCTCCTGTGAGAGCCCTCAGCACTCAGAACCAGTCACATTTCAATGCTAGCTGCTTTACTGATATAATTATCAGTGACGAGTTGAATTAATAATGGCAGTCAGGTCCATTCACCAAACCATTAACTCTTTCATGCAAAAAAAAATGAGCTTTCATAACAACTCTTCTAAAATTTACAATATGACATAGAGAATCCAGACAGATCTGTATTAGGCTCTGTATTGCTGTACATCTCACTTTTTCGATTTCTATTTCAATGGTACATACCATCTGTCTGATGACATAATTAGATGTACCATTGGCAACATAAAAGACAGGAGGTTGTTCTTGAAAACTCCAACATTCTCATTTTCAGCAGTTGGGTTATAGAATGATTAATGGTTTCCTCTACATTTGTAAATCAGCAAAGAATCAAACTTCATTTACAGCTAGATACATCTGCCTCACATCTCATTTGCAGTATCTTACTACTTCAACTTGTAAAGCGGATGGTTTTTGTGAGGTGTAGCGGATGTGTGTGGACGTCAAGTCTACCAGTGTGGGAATGCTGGGAGGTGTAGTGCACCTGCCCCAGGGAAATCAACCACAGACACTACACAGGCTTTGCTCATGTCACAGTTCATACAGCATCTTTCACTGGTCACTGATACAGCATAGCGGTGGGCAGAGCCATCTTAACAGCATTATGGGCCTCCTGGCATAGCACTGCAATAGACCCTGCCCAAATACATGATATCACACTAGGCCACGCCTGTAGCAACCCCAAGCACACCCATATTATTACATCACTTATGTCTAGACATTGGCAGCCTACAGTCTACAAGACTATTTGGCAGGACAGGGAGCCTTTGGCTCCCTTCCCACCATGGGTTTTAACTGCACATCCTAAAAACACACAACTTGTTTAATAAGCAAAGCCAACAATGGTATCCAGGGTATGTTTCATGTATTCCTGGGACATACATAGACTACTTGGGGCCCCAATACTTGTGGGGCCCCCGGGCAACTGCCTAGTGTGCCCAATGGAAAAGATGGCCCTGGCGGTGGGTGCATTACATCAAAAATCAATTTTTCCTCACAAACACAAGACACCTCTCTACTCCAGCACAGCTGAAACTTCTGTCTTTGGCTACCATGACAAACATCCTCTCTTTTTCTTTACTGGGCACTTGACATGTTTCCTAACCATCGTTGCCCTCTTCTCCCCTTGGCCCTACCACTGCCAAGCTGCAGTATGTGTAAGACTCTGTATCTATCTATCTATCTATCTATCTATCTATCTATCTATCTATCTATCTATCTATCTATCTTTTCCCTGTATTCCCTTCTCCCTCTGTGCTCCTTTTCTCCCTCTTCCTTTTCCTCTTCTTCAGTGAGTATTTCTAAGCATGTTGTAAGGGACAGCCTGCGCTTGAACCACAGCCAGCTTGTAGTCAAAGGAATTTCCTCCACAGAAGATAACAACCAAGCTTGACTAAGGCCATGTTCACACGGCTTAATTGCGGGGCGTAATTACACCTCGCCGGCCCTTAGACTATCATTACTAGGCCGCTAGTAAATGACATGTCACTTATCTCCCCCAGCACCGAGCGGGGAGAGGAGACGTAATCCATAGTTCTCTATGAGAACTGTGGATTACCGTAATGACTGGGCCGTATTTCAGCCCATAATTTCGCGCAGTACGACGCGAATTACGGGCTGAAATACGTGCCCAAATAAGCTGTGTGAACATGGCCTTTGAGTATGTTCACACATCATATTCAGAAATATATTTTGGGGAGTTTTTTGCTCCAAAAAACACCCATATAAACTTCAAACAATGTTCTAAACACCTCCCATTGATTCTAATGTTAAATATGTGCCGTAATTCACACGTCATACATATTTCACAAGCATATTTGGTGTTTATGTGAGGACAATCCCTGTACTATTATCTTCCCGCACTGCCTCTCCCTATACTGTTGCTCCCTGCACTGTTATCTCTCTGGACTGTTATCTCCCTGTACTGCCTCTCCCCTTACTGTCACCTCCAGTACTGTCGCTCCCTTTGATGTTTCTCCCCATACTGTTGCTCCACGTAATGTTATCTTCCCCTACTCTCTCTCCCCATATCGTTGCTCTTTTTACTGTTGCTCCCTATGATATTTCTGCCCATATGGTTGCTCCTGTGATGGTGCCATGATGACCATTGGTAATAAGAGGTTCAGTTGAAGTTAGATCAAGGTAGGGTTAGAGTAAGGTTAGGGGCAGGGTTGGGTTAGGGCAGGTGTTCCCAAGCTCCAGTCCTCACGCCCCAACAACAGGTCATGTTTTCAGGATATCCCACCAACTGCCCTGACAATAATTAAGTCACCTGTGCAGCATAATTAAATCACTTGTACACTGCTAAGGACAGCCAGAAAACATGACCTGTTGGTGGGGAGTGAGGACTGGGAACCCCGGGGGTTTTTGGGGAAGGGGTTGGGTTTGGGGAAAAATGTATAGACCCTGGACATTAAAATTCACGTATATTTAAAAATATTATATTATTAATATATTTTAAAATATATATATTTATATTTATATTTATTACTTCAACGTGTTGGAAAAAAATGCCCTGATTTTTTTAGGCAGATTTTGAAGCAGGGTTTTGAAGTGTGTATTTAATATATTTTTACAGAATAGCTTAACTATAGTAAAAATTTTTTACCGAAAATATGCTATTAGTTATATCTTTGTATTTTGGTTTTGTTATTTTGTATATATACGAAATTTTATATATATATTTATTTTAAACACAACCCCCCCAAAAAAATTTTTTATAATATTTTATAATTTAGTGGGTGTATTTTTTATATATTATATAAAAAAAAGGGAGAAACAAACTACGTATATTTTAATAAAAATTTTGCATTTTATTCGGTATAAAAATATTTTTCTATTGTGTTTAATTTTTTATTTGTAGTATTGTAAATGCACACTTCAAAATCTGTTTCAAAATCTGCCTCTAATCAAGCGTTTTTTCAAGCCCCCTTTTAAGTATAAATTTACACCTTCTAAGTATGTTTATGTGAAATTTTCCCCCTTTAAAAGGGGAAACTATTGTCAATTTAATTTTTTTCATTAATTTAAAATTTTTTATTTCTGAAAAATTTTTCTTCTTAGCCCCTTTTATTTTCTGAATTAGATGTTTTCATTTTTGTTTTTTTGTTTATGGTTCCCAAACCCCAGCCAAAATTTTCCGGAGCCCTTTTTTTAACGCATGTAAAAGAGATGCTTTACAACAGCCCACATAGGGGAAAAGGGGGGAAAAGGGGCCCCGTGAACAAGAAACAGGGCCCCCTTTAAATTTTATTGAAGTTTTTTACGACTTTTTGTGACCCTGGGGAAAAAGGGCACGTGAAGAAGGGGGTGAGGAGGAGGGTGTGACTATTCCTATCGTGTAAAAGTTGGTTTCCCGTGTTATCTATACCCCATTGGTGTAAAAAATTTAAGTTTAATTTTACTGTTCTGATAATGAGGAGACTGCTCAAAAGTTTTCTTTATGGAACAAAAAGTATCAGATTATTAATAGACCTAGTGGCCAAATTGAAAACTACAAGCAGAAGTGCAAGTTGTGCAATTAATTAAAAATATCTACCTATCCTTTATCAAGACACAGAACTAGCTGAAATGTTTAAAGGTGGTTGTTGTTTTGTTCCGAAAAAGGGCAGCTTCCGGGCCCCCACCTGATCCTACCATGTTTACAGTGAGAAGCAAAATTTGGATTGCAAATGGCTTGAGGTTTGGGTAAATTTTTGTCCCTTCATACCCCTTGGCTTTCGTAAAAAATGAAGTTCACAAATGGGTGCGCCCCCACATGTTGATAATTTTCTACTTAGTTACATTATTGCAAAAACGATTTCCTTGTAACATTAGATTTACGTTTTGTGGCTGAATTATGTGGGATGTATGATCCGTCCACTTAAGGAGAGAATCTCGGATTCTGGCAGTGGCCTTAATGTTAACTCTTCCGGAGAATCAAAGCATTTCTTCATGATACACCAGAGTAACTTGTCTACGTTCAGGTATTATGGAGTTGAACGGGTTAAGCCTCTGGTTAAAGGTGAAGAAGAAGAGCCCTATTCCTCCGTAGAGAGGCATATTGGGTTTGGCGTTTGAAGACACAGTTTCCTAATGGTTTAAATGATAAAAAAAATGACGTTATTTTTTATTATTTTATTTTAATTTTTTTTTATTTTTAAAGCGCCATTGATTCCAGGGGCTGTACATTTGAGGGGGGTTCATACATTCATAAGTCAAACGAGTACAGTGATAAGGGATAATGACAATTGGCACGACAGAGGGAGAGAGGACCCTACCCGCGAGGGCTTACAATCTACAAGGAGGGGGAAAGAGACAGGAGGTTATGGGAGACATGTATGAAAGAAGGGGCTTCGAAGTGAATTACAACGTCTTGTTTTCAGTGTATAATGTAAATATGAATGTATGAAAGTGGTTTTTGTGCGATTTATAAATGGAGTCTAAAGTCCGACGTGCCTCGCCTATGTGTTTGGCGCATTACGAAACTTAGGCGCATTAGTAATGCGCCTAACATGTATAAAGGCTATAGATAGGCTGGAAATAAAAGAATAGTCATTAGAATAGCATGTCAGTGAATAGAAACTATGGTACTGATCTTGCTTGGTGAACCACAGGTCCCAGCAATACCTGTGCTGTGCTGGCTCTTGCGATATGTAGAATAAATGGTGAGAGCAGCCAAAATAAATTTCAAATTTAATGTAGTAAAAATTAAAAAATCTGAATAACAACATCAGTGGGTTAATTAAGGTAAAATTAGTTTTAGATTTTATTAAATTTAAATACATTTTATAGGAATGTGCTGGAGGAGATGTGGTTCGGTTGGCTCCTTAATACATATGTGGTGGTCTTGCCCTACAGCCCAGAACCTCTGGAGAGAAACGGAACAGCTTATTCAGAACTTATTCCACTCTAGTTTTACTCTTTCTAAAGAACTAGCCCTATGGGTGTCTTACCTTACACCCACCAAACGGTGATCCAACACATACTTATAGCGGCCCGCCTCACCATAGCGAGACATTGGAAATCATCTTCCTCATTAAACTTCAATGAAGTCATCAATAGAATCAACTCCCAGTTCCACAGTGAAATATGTTTAGTCACCCCCCTACATTTAGTGGCTAAGAGGAAGGCCAGATGGCAGATTTGGTCGGACTCGCCATTCGCAATTTAGTCTCTTAACATGTTATTTTAGAATATCTCCGCCTTCGGATGTTTTTACGGGGTACCTAGTACCACCCGGTGGCTTAAGGATGGCTAAAGTTTATTAGTACTTTATTATCGCATATCATTGGTATTGAACGTAACCTATATGTTAGGACCTGGAATGTACATGGCATATTTTTATGTTAATTCTTATTCTTTCTGTTCTCTTATTTTGTACATGTTGACTCTCGAGTCAGAGTTTGTACTTTTTGACTGTTTATGAAAACTCATGAATAAAAACTCAATGATTCAAAAAAATAAATACATTTTATAGGAGATATTTTTATATTTTTGGGATATTATATATTTTATATTAATTTTATATGATAATTTTTTTAATTAAATTTAAATAATTTCATTTTATATTATATAGTTTGATAATTATCATAAATTACTTTTTATTATTGCACTGGTGTGAGTTGAGAAATATTGGACATTTTTTGCCCTAACAGCAAATCTAGCTCCACCTCGACTCATCAGGCTCAGGCAGACCACATTGAAATAGGTCTGCTTGTTCGAGCAGTAATGCGCCTAGTTTTTCCGACCCACATTCAGAAATGTGTTTAATGGTTTGAATGTGGTGTGATTCACCTCCATCCCGCCCCCTCATGTTTGGCGCAATAAAAATTGTCAAGTCTTGCTAACAATTTGCCTAACACATGGCACCTTGTACATCCCAGCCCGCTTACTTTTGGCGCATTTTACACCAGTAAAGAGTAAAAAACTCTTTCACACATGTCTCCCTCTATATTTATTAGAATTTGCATTTCTGATCATATGAGCATGAGGGGGTATTTATCTTTATTTATGCTTATATTTATATGCGTTTGACATTTCTTGCTGTGATTTTTTCTATTTTTGTGTCATGTGATCTTTTAGTGTTAGAGTTCATTGGTCAGCCTATGGTTTTAATTGATTTGTGCTTCGCATTTGTGTATGCTATGACTAAGGGTATGTTCACATGGCTTATTTTGCTGTGTTTTTCAGCTATGTATTACTTTTTATGGTTAGATCGTCCCCCGCCAACAATACAACGATTGTCCGGGGGGGGAAAGAAAATTACAGGGGTTCAATTGTTTCGCACTTTTGATGAGGCCTGCTGGGTGCCGGCCCCCTCGTGCTTTGGAATTACGCACTGATCAGCACATGGTTCCAAAACACGTGGTGTATTGCGACGCATACTATACGCGCTGCAATAAGACTTGTGAACATAGCCTAAGAGTTACTTACCCGAAACACGTTAGCTATGTGTTTGCTGGCTTTCCTGCACCAAAGTTATTGCAGCATGATTTGTTGCTGGAAGCTATTGCCCTAGCCTAGACAGTGCTTCATTACATGTCTCATTGTGCTCTTTATGAAACATTTTGCTCCTTTGCTTTTTGTTTTTTAAAATGTGGATGTCCAGTCCTACAGATTGAGATCAATACTGGGGCTAATGCACATTTGCGTCCAAATTTAGTACCACTTGACCCCTATGTGTAAAATTTAAATGTCGATGTGTCCGCGCCCCTGGGACCCTGCCCCGGGGTCGCAGGGCGCCCGGCCCCTGCTCCCAGCGGAGCCCCGTCCCCACTGGGGTTCGGGGTCCCCCTTCTCAGCCCCCCCCGCGTTTACTTTCCCAGCCACCTCCTGTCCCCCCTAGGGGCGCGCAGCCGGCAGTTTTTAATTTATAGGGGCAAATGGCCGGGGAAATTGGGTTTATTGCCGGGGACTGCTCCTATTTTTTCCAGCCCCTTCCTGCACCCTCCCGGGTCCTTGTTGTATTCTCCAAGGTAAAAAACTTTCCAAAATTTCCAGTCTTGTCTACCGGTACCCACCTCCTGCCCACTTTACCGACCACGAACCAGAGCCGCCTTCCTGACTCCCCCCTTTTTCCCCTCCACAACCCCGAGCCGCCTTCTGACTCCTGCCTGTCCCCACTACGAGCCGATTGCTAATTCCTGTACCTTACCCTTGGCCCCCCACCGCAGCAAGCCCCGCCAGGAGTGACCTGGTGGACACCCGCCAAGCAAGACCATCCGCTTTGCGGCGGGCTTTGGGGGAATTTCCCCCGGGCCCACTTAGACCCACTGTGGGGTGGGCTTCGCCCTCCCCCTGCGGTGGGTCCATGATCCACCCCCTTTTTACCCTAACAGCATGTTTTTGGGTTACCAGACCGTTTTTCAGCAGGGAAAAAGTCCATTTTTTTTCAGTAAATTGGGTTGAAAAACTTTTAAAGAACCTAGTGGGAGAAGTTCAACTGCACTCCAAATCTTGATTTAAGTAAGCTTATTGGGAGCCCCCTGGAAGAGCTCTTTAAGAAAACGTGAGGTCTTTAGATCGGACTCCCAGACTAGGGAAGTACAGGGATTGCTGGCCTGTGGGAACCAGAACCAGAAGATCACTTGAATGAAAAAGTTTTTGTTTCTGGAAAAGTAGCTATACCATTTGAATTTGTGCTCTTATGTTAACACGACTTTTTCAAGTTTGTGAAAAAAAAAACTGGGCAACTACTGTGTCTTGATTTTCCTTAGTCCACCTACTCAAGAGTCATTGGTTCCGATAGCTAATGGACCACAAGAAGTCACATATGTTTATTTTAACCCCTTTAAACAAAAAGCATTTTTTTTGTTGGTTGACACGTTCATTTTTAACTTCTCACCTTCCCAGAGCCATATTTTTTTTTATTTTTCTACCTGCATAGACATAAGAGAGCTTTTATTTTGTGAAACAAGATGTACTATCTACTGGTGTCATTCACCATACCATTGAATATTCTGGGAAACCACAAACAAATTCTAAGTGGAACAAAATGTGACAAAAAACGTGCTTGCGCCATTTTTGTGGGGTTTTTATTTTTACGTCATTCATTTTCTGGTATGAATGATGCATTCTCTGTCTTCTGCACGTTGATACAATTCTGGCAATACCAAATATGAAGGGTTTACCTTATTCTATAGTACCGTAAAAAAATCCAAAATATATTATTTTTAGAATTTGCGCCGCTGCGCCACTTTCTGTGACCACTAACATTTTTGCACTTACACCTATAGACCGGAGTGAGGGTTTATTTTTTGCAGGCTAAAGTGCACTTTTTATTGTTACCATTTTGGGATAGATGCAACATTTTTTTCACTGTTTTTCCAAATTTTGGGAAAACAACAAACCAACAATTTTAGCATTAGGAATTTTTTTCTTCTACGGTGTTCAGCATATGAGATAAATTATGTTATATTTTAATAGACCAGACTTTTTCGGACCCGGTGATACCAATCATGTGTAACTTTTCCATTTTTTTTTATTTGTAAAATGGTAAAAGTGGGGTGATTTGAACTTCCAATATTTATTTAATTTTTTAAATTTTTACAATTTTTTTTTTTTACTTTAACATTGAGTCCTCCTAGTGTGCTTCACCCCTAGGTAGTGTGATTGTTTATCCTGCCTATTGCATTGTAGAACCCGGTTCCATTCCGTGCTGTTACCGGTGGGTGTCAGCTGCAATTAGCGATCGATATCCAGCTACAAATCCCCTTACTGACACTGGGACGTACGTTTACTTCCAGTGTTGTTAAGCAGTTAAAAACACATTAACCTCTTAGCATACCACAATGTACTGGTAGATCATAGTGACTTTAAGGGAGTCTATGTGTCAGCGGTTAGTGAATGATCTCAGTTATTTAACTGTTTAGATGCTGCAGCCAGTGTGACCGCAACATGTAAACAGTTAGACACCCCGTTTTGCCATCCAATCACAGGTCTCTCTATGCCTGGCATCAGTGTACTCCTATGGAGGGGTTAAATAGGAGATTAATGATATTACTATATTACAGCAGTAGTGTTGAGCGATTACGTTGACTATCGTCATTGGGTCGATGGTCGATGACGGCAATAGCCAATAAGATATTCAATGGTCGATGATAGATTATCACCGATGACCATTAAAGTCTATGGGAGAGCAACAACACCTGCATTCTTACACCCAAACAGGGCTGGAGAAGCTGGAATTAAAATCCACAAACAGTCAAATGGATACGTGCTACATCTTAGGCAACACACTTAGGTTATAAAAGCCACAGAAAAAAAGTCACACACCATTCACTATCCCTGTCTTGTAACACAGCATGACCCTTCAACCTGCATCACCCACAAATTAAAAAGTGCAGAAGGAAATATGATTTGAACCATCATTTTACTTGAACTGGACATTGAATATCCTGTCCTGGAACGCAGCATTAGCCCCAAACCTGCATGAACCCCAGATTAAAAAGTGCCGGAAAAAGGGTCTTTCAACCACCATTTTAGTTGAACTGGACATTGACTATATCTGTAATGTACCGCAGAATGACCATTAAACCTGTCTGACCCACAGATTAAAAAGTGCCAGAAAAAGGAGTCTTTCAACCACCATTTTAGTTTCACTGGACATATACTGTCCTTGTCCTGTGTAGCGCTTGCCCCTCCTTATGAGTGCGGACCAATTGAGCTTCACTTGGAAATACTGGTGGTTAACGCTCCTGTTCCACCCAGGTTTCCCTTTTCTTGCATTTTTTTTCCATTTACTTAATGTGCTGGAGGAAATTGTCTCTGTACTTTGTTCTCTGTCCGGTGCTCCATTTCTCCAATGTCCCCTGAATAACCTACATCTGGTCAAGTTTTCCTGTACCTCCCTTTTACAATTCAGAGGAATTTTTTTACCAGCAATTTTGTACATGCAAGTTTTTTGTAGTTTAATTCTAGAAAACACATTTTTAAAATAGGATGGAATCCCACCATGTCTTTGTTTTCCTTTTTAATTGTATTAAAAGGTTGTCTCAATAAGGGATTGATAGCTATGTTAAAGATCTTTCAAAAACAAGTCATTTTTGCAATATGTGTCCATTAACAGTGTCCTACCTATTCCTGTTTCTGACAGCACCATCAAACCCCTTTAGCCATCTTGACAATTTTGAAAACAAATGTCTGTTAGAAACAACATTTTTTTATAATAGAACCTGTGTAGAGCTGCATTTCACAGCAAAATGCCCCCAAAAATTCTAAACATGACCCATGAGCCACTTTTGACCATTGTTAAGAAAAAATGTCTGTTAGAATAAACTTTTTTTTTATTTAAAAGAACCTGTTTGTATAGCTGCATGTCACAGCAAAATTTCCCCAAAATTCAAAGATGACCTTGAGCCACTTTGGACTTTGAAACGCAGCCAGGCGGGATGAAGAGGGTGCGAACAGCGGAAGTGCGAACTTAGATTCGACCCTTCTCAGAGGAGCCCAGACCCGGGTGCTCTTTAGAAATTTCGGGAAAAACAAGGGTTTTCAGACAGTGGGGGAAAGGGGATGTGCCCCGCTACCGTCTTAAGGGGGGGCCCAGCAGATTTGCCCTTATCGCCCAATCAATTGCCTGGCAAAGGGGTTCTTGGCCCCCAGCCAGCGCTGGTCTCGTTACGGAGAGCGTCCCCGCTCCTGACCTGTTGTGGCGGTTCCAAGAAAGATTTTTTCAAAAAGGCCTGTTTCTCGGGGCCCCGTGATGCCCCCAGGGCCTTGGGGGAAAGAGCCCGCACCCCCTCGGTTTTGAAGAGGTGCCCCGAGCTGAGACCATCTCCTGAGAATCCATCCGCTCACCCAGTGAGCTGTCACAGAGATATAGGGGCCCTTGGCCCGTGTTAATTTTCCATGTGTCGGGGGTGAGATGGTTTTTCCGGACAAAAGATGCAGAAACGGCTTGAAAATTTTAGATGACACTTTTGGTGGCGGGGGCAGGGAGGGTTTTTTTGGGCAAAGAAATGCCTGCTGGGGGCCTCTGGTTTTGGGGGGAGGCGAGGGCCATGATGTGGCGGCCCCCTCTGTGCCACCAGCGGAAGGCAACTTTAAAGGAAAAAAACCTGGCAATGCCGCATTCAGGCTTTTGGTTTGGGATGGTTTTGGGGTTTTTAAAGTTTTTTCTGCCCCCAAACCCGGGAAAAGACAAGGCTGGTGCTAGACGGCCTTTTTTTTCGGCTGCAGGTCGTAAAACTGGGGGAAAAGGAAAAGGGGTTGGTGGGTCTTGGTGATGCTGGTGGTTCGGGCGAGGGGTGGAGGCTAAAGGGGGGCGATCCCTGATCATGACTCTGAAAAACGGGGCAGCGAGAAACGCTTGGTGGTGGTGGGGAGGAGAGACAGAGGGTGTGACGTGGTTGGAGGCCCCGGGGTGGTTTGCCTTTTTTGGCCCAAATGTTGCCCCCATTTAACTCATGCATTCGCTGCATTGACTAGACATGTTGGTGGTGGTTAACCCCCTAAGGGTTTTTGCCTCTATTATGTTTCGGCAAAGGGGGCATATGACATCGCTGGGTGAATCGGGGTTGGCAAAGAAGGCCCGGTTGAGAGGTCCTGGACCTTTTTGACCGATAAGCGAGGGGGGGTTTGCCGACCGGGGTGGCGGGAATCAATCAGCAGAATTCTGCGACCGCCCTTCCCCTTTTTTAGGGGGGGCCCGTACTGAAACCCACTCCTGTCTTCCTCCCCGTCCCGTGATGAAGTGTTGCAAAACAAATTTTGCTGAAAAAAACAAGTTGGATCCGCAAGTCGTCTCTCATCATCAACAAGGTGACTTGTCGTCCTGACTTCTGCATCCAGGAGCTGCAGGCACAAGAAGAGGGGATGCAAGGCGTTGCCCACCGCCCCGGGGTTTTTGCCGATTGCCGGCTTCCTTCTCCCCCTCTGATGGCATCAGTAATGGGCGTCAGGCAGAGAAAATATCCCCTTTGGCCTCTTGTGTTTTTAAAATGCCCTTCTGACCCCAAAAGCATTTTGTATCAAAGAGGTCTTAGAAAATGGATTTTCCCCAGTGGTGGGTACATGGTTTAATTTGGGCTGCTTATGTTGGATGGTGCTGATGATGTGATGACGACATTGTGGCGTGACTGGGAGGACGAGGAGGTAAGATGCTGGATGCAGGTTGCATTAACCACTGAAGAACAGATTTGGCGACGCTGTTGTTTTCTTAGATTCACGGGCCCCCACCCAGCGAGACAGGGCCCGACGGCCCGCAAATGATGATCCCCTGGGATGCGTGTTGTCGCCCGCACTGGAAAGGGGCACCCTTTTTTACCTTCCTCCATGTCCCACCCCCTCTTTGTCGCTTCCACTGAATTTCGTCCTGTTCAGAAATATAAAAAAATTTTAGAAGGTATGGAAGAGTTTTGGAAAATTCTTATTAAAGCGGAAATCACAGCTATTCTCAAATCCCCCAAATCAAAAACAAAAATGTGGGTTCAAAATTTTAAATGCAAAGGGGGCTCTATCAAAAAAACTGCCCGCGCCAAAAATGAAAAAAAACCTGTCTGAAATGTATAGGGGGTAAAAAAAAGGGATTTTTTTTTGGGGCACCTTTAATTACCTTTTGGGGGGATTATAAATTTCTGTTTCAAAATTTAACTACAAAGAGTTATGAACAAAGTTTACTGACCCAAAAGTGAAAAAAAAAAACCTGTTGAAATTACGATATTAAAAGGTATTTTTTGGCACCTTTCAATTCACCTGTGGTGACTACAAAATTGCGTTTCCTTTAGTGCAGGTGCCTCAAGAACAAATGTAGTGCGCCAAAGTGAAAAAAAAACGTATCTGAAATGTATTGGATATTAAAAGGTATTTTTGGCCCTTTCAATTCCCTTGGTGACTACAAATTTCTTTATTCACATTAAGTGCAAAGGGGGCCTCAATGAACAAAGCTGTGTGCGCCAAAATCAAAAAAAAAACGTATCGGAAAATGTATTCGGATATTAAAAAGGGTTTTTTTTACCTTTCAATTTACCCGCGGTGCTACAAAATTGCGTATTACATTTAAGTGTAATGTGCTAATGCAAAGCTGTAGTGCGCCCAAAATCAAAAAAACCGTATCTGAAATGTATTTGGATAATAAAAGGTATTTTTGGCACCTATCAACCTGTGCTGACTACAAAATTGCTGTATTCACATTTAACTGCAAGGTGGCTATATCAACAAAGCTGGAATGGGCAAAATTGAAAAAGAACACCTATCTGAAATGTATACTGATAATAAAAGTGGAGTTTTGCACCTAACAAAGAGACCTGCAGTTACTAGAAAAGATGTGTATCCTAATATAAGTTCAGGCTGCCCAATATCCAGGAAATATTTCAATAGAAAACTGTTAATAATAAAGCTATTGCAGTGCAATGTCTACACTAAGTCTTGGTGAACTATATCCAGTATTCTTTATAGAGTTGTCGTATTCCCCCGGGGGTGGTAGATGCCCCTTTTTAAAATTCTCTCCCTAAAACAAAAAATCTTAAAATCTGGATCTAATAATTGTAAGGATCACAGCTAAAGTAGAGCTTTCTCTGTAAAGAAAAAATAATTTCGCTGTTTTTTTTTTGGGACACGGGCAGAGCGAGCCCTATGCTATGAGACGTGAAGACACTGATCATGAACAGGGAAGGCGGTTCAGTAAAAAAAGGGTCATGTGTTTTTTCCCCACCCAATCGAAACCCCCTACACATCCCAGTCTGACGTCACACACACATTCCCCGTTTATTCTGTTGCTGTTTTGTGGCCCCCCCAAAATGACGGGAAAGGCCAAAAATGGCGCGTATTAAAAATGATGCAAGTTTTTTAACCCAAAAATTATCGCATGTCTAAAAATTTCGATCAACATAAAAACTGTGCCGATTTCAACTTTGTCGATAATAATCGCTCAACACTAAACAGCAGTACAGAAGTACTGCAGCACAAAATACAAGCAATTGAACAATCGCATGCTCAAGTCCCTAGGCTAAATGTTAGTGAAAAAAAGTGAAAGAAATATGTTAAAAAAATTTTTAAAAAAAATATCTATATATATAAAAAAACTTTTCCCCATTTACCAAATAAAAAAAAAAAATGTCACGAGAAGCGCCGCAGCCCGCAGTTACCCCGAATCCCTCAGTGTACTCGGAACGAGCAGCGCCGCGGCCTACGTGTCGGGGGGGGCGAACCCTCCCCAGGCCAGTCACCCGGCCGGCCCCCTATTTCCCCCGCGTCTGTTCCCCGGGGTCCCTGCATCGGCTCTCTAAATTTTTAAAGGGCCGCCGGCGGTAATTGGTTTTGGCCCCTATTAATGGCTTAAACTTCTTTGCACTTGCCGAATCCATGTCCTTTCCCTTGCGGGGATCCCTTTCTGTGTTCCAGTTTTCCATTTCGTGTCCAGCCCCTCCAGCTTACTTCTTTGACCACAAATCTTTGCCGCCTGCCCTGACCTTCTGGCCTGTCCCCGACTACAAGTTTGTCTACCGTTTCTGTACCGCTTTGCACTTCGGCTACCACCGCAAGCAAGTCGCATCAGGGGTAGCGACCTGGTGGAATCCCGCCACGACAATTCCATTCCACCTTGCGGCGGGCTCTGGTGAATACCAGGACCCATTTAGACCCTGCTCCCTGGTGTGGCCTATACCACTGCTTGCGGTGGCCCAGCAGATCCACTACCCCGGTTCCTTACAAAAAGAACACAAAAGATAAAATAAATTGGGTTTTCCCCATCCGTAAAGTCTGTCTAAATAAATATTTATTTATTTTTCCCAAGGTAAAACCCCGAAAAAAAAAAAAAACAATGGCAGAATTGAGGAGTGTTTTAGCAATCCCGTTATCCACAAAAAAAGGAATAAAAAGTGAAAAAAAGTTGCACATATTCCAAAGTGGATCAAATCAAACCTAGACATAGCCCTGCAAAAAATGAGCCATCACACAGCTCCAATGGCATAAAAATAAAAAGGTTTTCTGGTTTTTTGAAAAAAACGCAAAACAAATTTTTTTTTAAAGAAGTGTTTAACTTTTTTAAAACAGTAGTAAAACATAACAAAAGCTATACACATTTATATAAAACTATATCAATTTGGGATTAATGGAATCTTATTGATCTGCAAAATACTAGAAAATAGTACAGTTTTTTTCGGCTTGTGAATCAAGGGGAAAAAAGCCCCCTTCAAAATAAAAAAAAAAATATGCAATTGTGGGTTTTTTTTTTTAATTTATTTCCCCAAAAAAAAATTTTTTTTTCCCCCTACATTATATGGTGCATTAAAAATACAACTCGTCCCGCAAGAGATAAGACCGCATACAGATATGCTGGAGGAAAAATGTAAAAGAAGATGACGATAAAAAAAAAAGAAGGTGAAAAACAAAAATGATGTGGACCTTCAGGAGTTAAAGTTGATTGGCCATTCTATATTTTCACCCTTAATGATAAGACAGCTTTTTGTGGTCCAGATGCCTATGTTACTGAAGTTTATCTAATGATTATTTCTTTGTTTATTTAGTTTGTCGTTTTTTCATTGTAGTAATCGACACCTAGTGAAATGCTCTCAACCAATCATGTCATGTCTTCCTGAAAAGCATTTCTTGTCAGTTTGTGCCGCAGACTTAGCTGAATCAGGGAGCATGGCGCCAGAAAATAGTTAATGAACTGTCAAGCAGCCATGAACAGATTTCTCTGCCAGTGAGACCAAATTTCTCTCAGGAGCTTAATAGCTGACATCAGCATTTTTGTTGATGTGGCTTTATTTCATCTGTTTTTCTAGCTGTTTTTATCACTTTATACAAGTATACATTTTCCACTCTGTCTCAGCCTACTGTCTTAGAAGTTGTGTCCCTTAAACATGTCTAACATAGGCTACAAGGTCTTTGAATTAGTATATGTATCATACAGCAACAATACATTTTGTTTTCACAATAATTTGTGGAATGTTCTTCTCATGCTTTGCATGTATAGTTATCAGTGAAAATATGAGAACGAAGGCTATAACGTATAATGGTTAGCTGGGAACATCGAATGGTCCTCATATGCACATTGGATTAATATTTTCTAAATCCACCAATTTCGGTTGAATTGACCGGTGACCTAATATATATATATACGGAAGTTCCCAACAGATCCCATCAATCTTTGGCCTATTTTTGGTCCTTTATTCCTATAGGAGATAACAAGGGTCGGGCTGCCACTATTCCCCTCTCTTTATTGTTTGTGAAGGATTCTGTTGGCTGAGTATGCTAGTGTGTATGGCCAACTTTATTCATTTGGTCATACAATTATTCATGATACTTCTACATAATGGATGTTTTGAGGGTAAACAGTACTCCCTCAAGCTACAATTGAATATTGTAAGCATAAGTCTATGAAAAGCAAGTAATTGGTCCGCAAACATCATCCCAGAAAAACAAAAAATGAACAGTAAAGAAACAGCATTAACATAATTCAGCTAAAGCACATTTTAACAAATAAAAGTCAGTAACAACTGGTTGAAGCTGTAAGGCTCTGTCCACACAGCAAGGACAAAATAATGGTTGGATCAGAATAGGCGGAAATCTGTCTTGGGCCAATCCGTGTCATTTCCTCATTGAAATTCCACGTAAGTACAGAATTCAACAAGTAAACAAATGCGTTTTCCATACCGAACATACAGTATATCGTGAAAACCTATCCTAACTATTCACCACCAATTTTCTATGGATACTGTATGGACAGAGATAGTCTTTATACCCTTAACGACCACCCACCGACTTTTGACGTCGGCTGTTGCCGGTCATTCGTCTACAATGACGTCTTTTGGCGTTGCTGCAGACATCGGGGTTTGCGGCGCCCGGGCGCCGCAGCAGCGCTGGAATTAGGGCTGTGCTACACAGCCCTGATTCCAGGGCAGTTTCTGCGAGCACCAGGAACCCCAGCAGCCCGGTGCTTTAACCCTTTGATTGCGGCGGATCGTCACCACCGCGCAATCAAAGGGTTTCTCTGCTCTGTCGGGTGATCGGAACACCCAGTGACCCGACAGAGCCTGGGGAACGGTTGCACAGTCAGCCCTGGGGACCTAGAGTAGCCCCAGGGCTGTCTGTGTAACAAGCCAGTAACCAAGACAGACTGTGTGCTGTCCTGATAACTGCCTGTGTCAGACTGACACAGATTATAATGTATTAGCATATATGAATATGCTAATACATTACTAACTGTAAAAAATAAATAAATGTAAAACAGTTCTCCCTTCATGGGACTTTAAAAAAAAAAGAAGAAGAAGTAAATAACATAAAAAGTGTAAAAAAAATGACTACAAAAATAAATAATAAAATATAAATAAAAATTTAATAAAAATAATTGTGCATATATTACACACACAAAAAAACCTGCACATATTGGGTATCCACAAGACTGTAATAACCTATATAATTATCTCACAACTTATTAAGTGTGAAATGTGAATGGTGTAAAAAAAAAAAAACTTTAAAAAAACAAAAAATAAATAAAAAAAAAATTTCTGCAATTATTTATAAGTGAACTTAAACTATTCCCCCATAAATTACAACTTGTCTCGAATAAAAGGAGGCCTTATACAACTGTGTCATTGAAAAAATTAAAAAGTTACAAGTGGTTAAACGCAGGGAGGCAAAAACTTAAAAAAATGTTCTGGTCATTAACTACTTTTCATATAGAAGATAAATCCACTGCACACCATTTAGATTAGCTTGATTATAGATAGTTTATTTACAAACGTATAGTGAGGGTCATAGTACAAAGGGAATGGATTCAGACGTATCACTACATATACTCAATAAATGCTTTCACATGGGATTTCTAAATGAAATTATAGAGTCTAGATGTCAAGCAGGAGTCGACGTTTCGGCTTATTTAGCCTTTATCAAAGACATCTAGGATCAGTAGAGGTAAGGCTAAAGTGGTTACTTTATGTCGAGGTATATGTAAATATAAGTGTCAGGGATGTCAGCAAATAGAGTAAGTGCGGTGATGCAAGGGTCCAGAGGGCGCAATGCCCTAAGTATAGGCGTTCTCTGGAGATGAGGGTAATAGGACTTGACGTCCGGAGGTAAGGTGAAAGCCGCCAGGACGTCAAGTCCTATTACCCTCATCTCCAGAGAACGCCTATACTTAGGGCGTTGCGCCCTCTGGACCTTTGCATCACCACACTTACTCTATTTGCTGATACCCCTGACACGTATATTTACATATACCTCGACATAAAGTAACCACTTTAGCCTTACCTCTACTGATCCTAGATGTCCTTGATAAAGGCTAAATAAGCCGAAACGTCGACTCCTGCTTGACATCTAGACTCTATAATTTCATTTAGAAATCCCATGTGAAAGCATTTATTGAGTATATGTAGTGATATGTCTGAATCCATTCCCTTTGTACTATGACCCTCACTATACATTTGTAAATAAACTATCTATAATCAAGCTAATCTAAATGGTGTGCAGTGGATTTATCTTCTATAAGTAACTAGACCTAGTCTTTTCCATTTTGCACCCAGATTCACAATATCCCTTAGGTGTGCGTGACCTTGCAATTACTATTCTATTAACTACTTTTCAGGCCTGGGTCTTAAGGGGTTAAAAGCATTGCATCTAGGGAAAAAAATATTTTCACACTTATGGAGTCTGGAAGAGACTGTATGACGCTGCCCTGATACATTGCTATACCTGGTGCAGGGACTAGGGAAACAGCAAGTGACCCAAAGAACAACCTAGGAAATAATTGTCTTTTCATGCACTGGCCCCTCACACTCTTACTAGGCATAAAATAGTGTTTCAGTTTTGTCTGGAGGGTACCTTTAAATTGAAGATTTTACAAATTAACTTAGACATCTCAGAAAATTTCAATACCTCAGTAATGACGCTCAATTTAAGTCTGTTAGCTGTTCTTTGGTTATTGTACACATGGTTGGTTATCTGCAAACCTTTTTAGTATCTAATAGGAGGTGACCTCATGACTCCCAATTATCATGCATTGGATGGCACCGTCAATGTAAAATGCAGTTGCTTTGCCAGAGCAAGATAAATCTGTATATAACGTGAGTTCATTTCAATGTATCATATTTTCAAGTTTTGCAAGATCTGGAACGCGATAAACATTTTAATCCCTGTCGCTAAATCCCTAGCGTTGCTAAGCAATCAGCAGAAGGAGTATGTTTTTGTTATGTTCCTGACAGAAATCTTCATCCCTTTCTTGAACCCAAGAATTCAACCAGAGGGCTGGACAGATGTTTCTGCAATCTGACAACTGTTACAGATTTGGAAAACAAAAAAATTATCATTTTTAAATGCGTGTAACAATGCACGATAAATAAACTCATAACAGACCCTGAGCAGTATAGCCAGAGATACATGACAACAATAGGAACAAGAAAGAAGAAACACAAACACCTGAGTTGGCCAAGCAGCTGAATAATTGAAGGCAACCCAGATGACTTTGCCATGTATTTCTGTTACCTGGACCCTATCAAGAGGAGTAGGAATTCACTGCGTAAATAAAAATTGGGAATCCTTTCCTGGATATTGGTTTACACCACACCACGTCTGGTCTTTTTGATTAGTAGAGGCTAACGGTGGTCTACTGCTTTACCTCTTTATATTCCTTGCATAAAGGTATACACGTTTGCACCAGATCCTTGAGCCTGAAGATGTCCAAAAGATCCAACTGCATCACATAAGGACTCCTATATAATGATCCATGATAATTAAGGAGCTTTGTTACAGATTTTGCCTGAGGGTCCAATAACTTCAATATATACCTCTGTAGAGCCATGCAAAAGGTTAAGGTACTCACATCGCAGTTGAGTAGGGCCAAGCCTGTTTGGGACCTCATCAACTTGACTGCAATGCAATACAACAGCTGATCAGATCAGTAAAATGCTTTCATCCCATTTCTTATCTACTTGTACTTTGCATGATACTCTAACCTATTAAATTCCGTCTAGAACATTTTCATTGCACTTTCATCATAAAGATCATATTGATAATCATGGTGATGAAGATATCGTATAGCATACAAGAAACATGTTTTATTTCAATGTTATATCACTGAACCTGAATTTGGATTTTTACTCAAGGTTACCTGACCTGGTCAATGAGTAAACAGCCAAAAACCTCATGGAAGACTGATACTTCGTTACTGAGTAAAAAACTGGGTGACAACCCAAGCTTGGAAACAGCAGCCATAACTAGTCAGTTACATGGGAATATTTTTAAAAAATGTATGTGTCTTTTCTTGACCTCATGGAGGCACAATGTGTAAAATTAAAGAGGTTGTCTCACTACAGTGATTCATCTTACCTCAGTCCTGTTTTTTGTTTTCATATTGAATTTAGGGGCGTATCTACTGGCTTATACTAGGCTGCAGTAGAAGCCAGGTCTATAGCTATAGCAACCAGTGCTGGCAGTCTATCATGGGAGAGTAAACAGGTCTGTAGCTATAGTGACCGGAGGAGCTGATGCAGTCCATACAAAAGGGGATATCTCAGAATAGGTAGGACATTGTTAATGGATATATGTTGCAAAATGACTTGTTTTTCAATGATCTTTAACATAAAAACCAAATCCTTGTAGTGAGACAACCCCTTTAAGTATTAAAAAACTCACACCTGAAATAAATTTTATAAAAAAAAAAATTAACAACCTATACAGTATATGGTTACCTATATATAAATGTCTGTAATTAAAAGTGACACAATTACACAACTTATTTTAGCGCTACTTAAGCTGTAAAAAAAATAATTAGTTATAAAATGTGAAAAACAGACTTCATTTTTTTTTTACTATCTTCCCTCAATAAATATATATATTATATGTAAAAGGTGTTAGAAAGCATTAGAGTGTTTAGATCTGCATGTGCTATGGTAAAGGAAAATGTGTCTAGAAAGAGGTTAAACGACCCGATCAGAAACTGGTTGAGGTTCCAAAGAGGGTGATTATGCCTCATCCATTACATACTATGGTGACTTGTGTGCTGATTACATTATCGGTTTGCCTGAGAAAAGCTTTGGTGAGAGTCAAAAAGTAGCAGGAGCATTCATAAACTGGAGAATCTATTCATCTGTGTGAATACTGTCATCTCTTTTATATCATCCAGTATGTTGTGATAGACAGGGGCTGGTATTTGTCTTCTACAGCACGAGTGAATGAGATGATGACACAGATTGTAATGTCAATGGGTAGTGACATCATAAGGTACGGTATATAACCTAAAAGTAAATTAGAAGAGAAAAAGAAAAATAGGGGGCGCACAATAGTGTAAAATCGTACTGTTTAAACGATCTATTTGTTTTATAAGAGCGTGCTCACCTCTTGAGGTTGTACAGAAATAAAAGGCACAACTCTGATAAAAGTTTGCAGGGCTGTTGTTGCCGTCGCCCTTATCACGGCTGCCGGGATCTCTGTCATAAAAGAAGCTCAAGTGCCTGCCAGCACTTGGTATAATATAGTCAATGTAGACCCCGCAAGGGGGGAGCGTGGAACCGGCGCACTTCAGAAAAGATGACGATCCCTCTCGGGTAAAACACAAGAATGGCTATCTTTATTATTAAAAGCACAATGGGCTTTTACCACTATGCATTTAAAACAAGGAATAAAAACACAACAAATCTTGACGCGTTTCGCACGGAACACCCACGCTTCTTCATAGTGGTAAAAGCCACTTGTGCTTTTAATAATAAAGAAAGCCATTCTTGTATTTTACCCGAGAGGGATCGTCATCTTTTCTGAAGTGTGCCGGTTCCACGCATTAATATTGGGCATTAATATTACTTGGGGTAGGTACAGTGTGTAGTTTTGGAAATACCTTCACAACAGGTAATTACAATCCACCTGTAATCCAAATGTAATTTTTTATACCCAGGCAATTCTCTGTACTGGTGTCAAATATATCTATATATTATACAATGTGGAATAAATTGGTCCAACTCAAGGCCCATGGGCCAAATCTGGCCCATCACGTCATTTTATATGGCCCGCAAGGGCTTGGATACTGCAAGCAGGGAATGACAAGTTGTAGACACAGAACAACAGGCTCTCCAGCGCTTGACAGAGGTGGCAGCAACAGCAAAGGAAGCTCCAGTGTGCACCTCCACACCACTCTGCTCTGCAACACACAGGTGATAGCAGCACTCTGACAACCCTACCCAGGCACCCTTACCACCTTCCACTGGCCCTTTCAGGGCAACCATGATGTTGATGACTTTTATACCCCTGGTATAGAGGTTTGTACATATGTGTAATACCAAGTGAAAGGTGCTTTTATTACTGTCTGTAACATGCGAAACATGATAGTAATTGCTTCCAACTAGACTTTCCAAGAACAACCTGATTTGCAAAAAAAAACTGCATGTAAGAATTACAAGGCTGCGGGTGTAGCTGGCTCATCTACTATTCTACGACTGTGATATAATTATTTTGAGAAAAGGATAGGAACTGTCCCCTGCTAGTAGTGAGTTTTAAATGAATAGAGACAAATGACATTAGTTTAGATCTATTGCTTGACTGAGAAATGGCTTAGCAGCTTAGATGTCTGACTGGTTAATTCCAGATCTGCAATTTTCCTTATTTTTCTAAAACAAAAGATTAAAAGTTAGAAATACAGCCCAGAGGAATTAAAACAATTTACAATTTTGCTGTTTGCTTTCTTATTTAATAAATATTTAATAAATGACACCGCAGCCAATCACAAGGCCTCAGAGGTCAGGTACTGCGCATGCAGAGGCCAATGATTGGCTGAAGAGTCACATGTCTGATGAATGTAACTTTATCTGAAACAGCAGCGGCTTCACAGGTAAGTTCCTCTTTTTTTTTGTGCCCTTTATATATCCCTTTCAACCACCAGACTATTCTTTAGGAATCAGGGATAACCCCTTCAAGGCAGCTTTATGCAGCTGTACATTCATACACTTGCAAAAATCTGCCATACATTTAAAATAGTCCAACAGGACATAAACACCTAACATGGCATAAAATTAGACACTTGTTGGATTCCAACCAACAGAATCAAACAGTCACAGTCTGCAACGTCACATGCCTTTGCTGATGGATTAGTTAGTTAATTCTGTAGTGTTTCGACAACACCCTGTAGCCAGAGGTGATTGCTAGATGAGTGGTCAGGTCAGTGTCGCACTGCGGTTCCTTGGGCCCACTGGTGGAGTTGATTTTGGGGGTCTACCAGTGGAGTTGATTCTGGTACCCACCAGTGGAGTTGATTTTGAGGGCCCACCCTACAGCATTGCACATGCCTCTTATACTCTGCCTCTTGCTTTTTGCCTCTGTTTTTCTGTCTCTTCCAGTGATGTATATGCAGGAGCCCACCGGGGGATTCTTCTGTTTCCATGTGGGTCAGTCTGAGCCTGGGTTATGTGGTGGGTAAGTCCCCAAGCTTCCATACATAGTTAGTATGAAGCACGTTGAACTAGGCAATGACAACAGCATGCATGTTCCTGACTGGAGTGTAATGGCTTGTGGGTTACTGGCACAGTAGTATGCAGAGAGATGGACAACCAAAAATGGTCGTGGACCACAAGCGTTGTTGATGGAAATCTATCGCTATGAAAGAAAGTAAACCTTGACCACTGAGACTGATGGCTTGTGTACTGTGCATTGTCCTTCAGTGACGGAGACAGAAAGCCTTTTTAAATAGGTGGCCTCGAGGAGACTGCCTACTGACAGATGCATAAGGGTATGTTTACACAGCTGATTCCTAAGCTGATTCTGATGTGGATTCAGCAGTGAATTAACATCAGAATCGGCATCCAAATCTGACTGCAATCCGCCTCACATTGTTTCTAATGGAAAATTCACATCGCAGTGCGCTTGACGCTGATTTTCCACGGCATGGATTTATTTTCAATGCTGAAGAAATTCAGCACAAAAAATAATTAACGTCATTATTACAGGGGTTGAACTTCTGCCTCTGAAATTAGCATCAAATCCTTGTCAAACATTTTCCCTTACTGGAGCAGGTTTTAGGTCGTGGATTTTATTCTAATTCAGCACTGAATTTTCAGCGCTGAAATAAGCTATGTGAACCTACTCTAACTGTGTCTCTTGTAACTGCCAAGCTTGAAGTGCCTCATCTGAATAACGTATTCCTGTGTTTGCAATACAATAAACTGTGAGTGTGCAAACTTTTTGCTGTGCCATCTACTCAACAAGGCAGTCACCACTAGGCTTCTTACCACCACTAGACAATCATCAGCCTATAGAGCTTATTACCTTGCAACAGAGAGGTTAACAAAACTATATCTGTTTGAACCCTCTTCCAAGATTTTAAATAAAACTGGCATGACTTGAATTCCTTTCAAATTGCTAAGCTTATCACGGTCCACGGCACGGCTCCCATCCTGAGCCATGGGCCTGTCCGTGTCCCCACTGCTGCGGCTGTCTCCGTTGCCTCTGTTTACTCACCCTGTTGCTCCTGCTGTGCTTGCGGCGGCTGCCGCCGGTAGTTCCTGCTCACCGGTCCCCATCCTCTGTGGCTGCCTGTGAATGCACAAGTGCCCTCTAGGGCGGATGCGCGGCAGTCTTCTGATATTTAAAGGGTCAATGTCCCAATTTCCTACCAAGGGATCTGTGACCACTGTGCATAAAAGGAACTTCCTGCCCTTGCTCCAGTTCATTGTTATGTTGTCCTTACATAGAGCTTGACCCCTGGCTGCTGTATACCTGGTGCTATTCCTGTGTATACATGCCTTAACCTCATGTTAATCCTGTACTTTCTAAAGCGCTGTTCCTACTGTTCCTGCTGCTGTACCAGTCCATTCTATCCTACAGCATCTGCTGTTCCTGCTGCTGTACCTAGTCAGTTGCTTGCCTGGGACTGTGTTATCCATCTACGGCTATATTCTGCTCTAACCCGTCACCGCTATCTATACCCGGTGTCCAGTCCTGCACTTCAGCTACCTCCGCAAATTACACCATCTATATTCCCGGAGGCTCAGAGGATCCGCATACCCGGCATCCACCTCTATGGAATGTGAAGAAGGGTCTGACTCCCATCAGTAATCGTTACAAGGCACAGTGTTGAATGTGACTTGAGAATTGCTACATCCAACAGATGGTGCTGAATATTTAAGTGCTGCAGAGCCTAAAGTCATTAAGACTCCAAACACAAACATGGTGCTTCTCACTAATGATATACCTCACCCCTTTTAAGTCACGCTCAACATTTTTCATTTAGACAGCCAGTAAGTTCTGCTCTACAAAGAAGAATGGCAAACACCCTAAAAGAGCTGTCTGCAGAGGAACAAAACTGGTATGGCTTAAATCCCTTTCATATTGCCAGGCTTAGTGAGTCGAATGTGACTTGAGGTGTGCTACATCCTATAGATGGCACTGAAGTGTTCAGCTATCGTCCCATAAGCCTCATAGAAAGTTGAAAATGTTATGCATTACCTTGAGCTAAACTCATGGTTTGTAAGGAGGATGGCTAGGTCCACACAACATATAACAAAATACCTAGGAAATCCGACGGCATTGTGTCATTGCTGAACCACGGCATGAGCCACGGTTTTTGGCACAGGTTTGCGCAAAAGCCATGGTCAGTTTTTGGATTTGTCAATGGCCCCGTACATTTAATATACAGGGCTGACGGCAAATCCAAGCAGAATCCAATGGAATATACAACATGTCGCACAGATAAAAAACCTGTGCTGTATAGACTACAGCATGGGTCTTTCATTGCTGTCTAATTCCGACAGTATTCCTATGCTGTATAGACATAGCCTTATGTGAACAGAATAAGAGCACAATACAGACTATGTGGGACCTTCCTTAAAGTCATCGGAGTGACACTAGACTGTAAAAAACAGATTCTACGGGCGGAATGTATGAACTTGTGCACATGGAGGCCAGTTCTAAATAAACTTAAATCAATGTAGAATGCGCCTGTATGTATGGACCTGTTCTACTGCAGTTCATACTTATAGGCGCATAGTACATTTAATCCTGGTGCAAAGCCTAGCTGTATCACATAGAAAAAAGTAGGAAAGACTCCACAGAATTCCTGACAGCTTGGGCCATGCTTACTGATGTTAATTTTACAATTATATTAAATAAAATTATTTTTCCACTGATATAAAATTAATTTAAAATTATACAACATAAAATTAATGTCTAATTAAATATATTTATTTTTACAATTCAATAATATAACATGAATATTAACTTAGGACTTGTTCACACGACGTTTTGGATCCGTTTTGGATGCGTTTTACAGATCCGTTTTTAACCTGCGAAAACTGGATGCAAACTACATCCAAAAAGCGGATCCAGAAAACGCAACAGCTGATCCTTTTTTGGACGCGTATTAGATGCGTTTTGCATGTGTTTTACGGATCCGTTTTTTTGATCCGTTTTTTCAATGCTTTATCTAAATCAACCTATCAAACTGTAATTTAAATATAATATAACCTATCAATGACCAAGAAAAAAACCTTTTTTTTACATAGTGTCAATCAACTGTACATACACCTGTGATTTTAGAACCCACCCCCCCCCCCCTATTTTTTTTTTTAAATCAACCAATAGTTTTCAAACCCACCCCATGTAAATGAATTAATAACAGTCATTGATAAGCTAAATATTTATAAACTAAACATATATTTAGTATACATATATATTTATATACATTTATATAAATATACATTTATATACTATTATATACATTTATAATATTATATACATTTATATTATATATAAATACTATACAAAATATATTTATAATATATAATATATATATACACTATATATATATATAGTATTATATATATATATATATAATATATATATATATATATATATACTATTATATACATTCATATATATAATTATATACATTTATATAGATATTTATTTATATACATTTATAAACTAAATATAACCCAAACATAATATTCAAATTTTATATTTAATTTAAATCCAATGCGTTTTACGGATGCGTTTTTCGCATCGAAAGCGGATCCAAAACGCACCCAATTGTATGCTGCACTTTTGGATCCGCTTTCGGGATGCCAAAAGCGAACTCCATTATTTTCTATGAGGGTTTCTCTTGCGTAAAACGCAAGAATTGACATGTCAATTCTTAAAACGGATCTGAAAAGCGGATCGCAAAAAGCGCATCGGCAATCACTCGTGTGAACAGCGATGCGCTTTTGCCATTGAAAGCAATGTTAATCACACTGACAATTGTTAGATCCGTTTTGCAGATCCGTAAAACGGATCACAAAAACGTTGTGTGAACAAGCCCTTATATATTATAAAAGTAATAATAATTGAATATTGCATTATAAAACCAACACAACATCTACCATAAATCCCGTTATTACAGTATTATCAGTGATTACAAACACATCACAGAAGGCTAGAAAAAAAGGCATTAGAATAGCATGTCAGTGAATAGAAACTATGATAGTGATCTTGCTTGGTACACCACAGGTTCCAGCGAGACTTGTGGTGTGCCAGCTCTTGCCGTATGTAGAATAAAGGCAGACAGCCTTTGTTCAACTCAAAAAATCAACTCAATTATTTACACTAGTCTCTATAGAGAAGAGAAGTAACAGTTACAATGCAAATGTTACAGTTCTTAACTATAATTGACAGTAATAGCGACTTATCTCTTGCAACATTCTAACCACAAATTGAGATTGATAAAGGGAGAACATTGTCACATAGTAGAGAGAGAAACATTTAACAGAATGGTTGATGTTTATGAGCTTCTGTTTTTCTCTATAGAGTTTAAAGCAGTTGATTGAGTTGCTTTTCTAATGTCAAATTTATTATGTTAATAATAAAAATCTTGTTCTGATT
The DNA here is from genome assembly GCA_025379985.1 of Phyllomedusa bahiana. Lineage (NCBI taxonomy): Eukaryota > Metazoa > Chordata > Amphibia > Anura > Hylidae > Phyllomedusa > Phyllomedusa bahiana. Next base: position 103,763 of record JAODAL010007437.1, read on the forward strand.
TTTATATTTTTCTTTTTTATAATGAAAATCTTACAAAATACTTTTTTTATACTTTTATATTGTAAGTTAATTTCTGTTCATCAAAATGTAGGTCAGTGGGTCAGCCTTTATTCAACAAATGGCAATAGCCGGCACACGACAGGTCTCGCTGAGGCTTGTGGTGCAACATGCAAGATAACTACCGTAGTTTCTATTCACTGACATGCTATTCTAACACCTTTTTTCTTATTTCTAACCTGCTGTGATGTGTTTGGAATAACTGATAATGCTCTGATAACTCCGATTGAGAACGGATTTATAGTATATGCTGTATTGGTTTAATTAATTTATATTATTTTATTACATATTTATTTTTTGATATATAGTTTCATCTAAATTGTATAGGTGATAATTTCATCTATTTTGGATATTATATTATATAATGTAATATTTATTCTATAATATTCAATTTGATATAGTTTGATAATACCACTGTATCAGTTCAGTGGTATAAGTTGAGAATAATTGATATTTTTTGTCCTAATGGCAAATCTAGTTTCACAATGACAAGTTTGGGCTCAGACAGACCACTTTTAACATGGTCTGTCTGTTCTGACAGTTATGCACCTAGTTTTGACGTTCCATATTCATAAATGTGTCTAATCCTATGAATCTAGTACGACACGCCCCCAGAACTCCCCCACATCTTTGGCGCATTGCAAAGTGTCGGGGCAGGTGCAGATTGCGGCAAAGTTTGGAGTGCGACTGTTCACATATCTATTGAACAGAGCTACGCCAGGTTGTTGGCCTCTAATTACGCAAGAATACTGGTGCAGCCCCATACATATATGTGGCCTTATGTCATGGTTTAACCAATCACAATGTCTTCTGTCACAGGCGATAGCACTGCAATGCTGCCAGGTGGGAATTGTGCCAATAGCAATTATGTTCAATTTGTTATAAGATGCAGATGTTTCTTAGGTGTTGGTGTGACCCGGGTAAGTTTCACTGTCACTGTCAAAAGTAAATTGATTACCTCTTTTTGGCAGTTAGAGGGCATCAGAGGTGCCAGCACACAGCATTGATAGTTATCCAGCTGTTAGGGAGTTAACAGATAGAGCTGTGCTGTGCATGCTGGGAGAGGAGGTGTATAGAAGATTCTAGAGAAAGTCTAGTCTTGTCCAGCATGTAATGGAAGCTGCTGGTTTGTTAGACAGAAACAGTGACAGAAAGAAGTCCTGTGTGTGCTGCAGCCACTGTAAGAAACACCAGTGTCAAGGGAAGACAGCAGCTAGTGATCACAGTACTGGAGCTGGATTTGCAAAAAGGGGAGAGACTTCAGTCGATCAGAAAGGGCAGATAAACCCATTGAGAAAGAGGTGAATCGCAGGATCTGACTGATGAAGAATCAGGTACCTGTGAGCTTATCCCACCTCTGTGTGAAGCAGCCAGACTGTGTGAATGCCAGAAACCATTTAATTGCTGTTACCACTGACGTTTTCTTTGATGACGTTTACTGTATTGGAAATGGACTTGAATAAATACTGATAAAACTGCTTTTACCACAACACCCTCCTTTCCCCATCTCAATATCCCCAGAATCTCAAAGAACTCTTAATACACCATGCTGCAACCCAATCATAGTGGCGTGTGGATAACATTGGAAACATGGCAGCAGCTAAATTCAATCTCATGTGCAATGCTACTGTTAGGTAATCAGGAGGGGAAAGCATGGAGAGCACCAATGGTGATCGGTGGATGAGTGTTTGTGCGACCATTTTGTCGAGGGGTCCTCAAGAATTCATAACTTGAGCATTCTGGCCTGTGTGCCAAGCAAGTGAAGGGAATGATTGGCCCTGAACCTGTGAGAATTGTTCACTGGACCATGGACAAAATGACACAACACGTTTCCTACTGGTTATTCTAAGACAGGTGGCTCTGTGGAGAGGAGAGTGAGGGAGGCAGAGGTGTGTGCCAGCCAAGAGCGAAAGAGATCAGCCAGGGAGTAAGAGAAAGCTTTGAACCCAGAGAAAAGTGAGTGAGAAATCCTGGTGCAAAGTCAAGTAAAGCAAGATTAGCTCCTGGTGCAAAAGCAAAGACTATGTATGGTGCAAGGTTCAAAAACTGAGACTGTTATTTGAGGAACCACATCAGAGCTTCCAGCCTGAAACTTTTATAGCTATGCTTGAGAGTAAAAATATTGTAATATTCCAGCTCTTGTCTTTTAAGTTAAAAATAACTTTATTTCTTCACATCATTAATCCCTTACCGACATTGGACGTATGAGTATGTCCTAATGCCAGTAAGCGCCATCCCACAGTTTAACCCCTTAGACTCCTGTGCAAAAATGGCCACGTCATAAAAATCAATATAAATCACTTCGGTCAGGGCACCCACGGCACAATCGCAGGGCCCAGATCGCTTAACATGACAGCTGGAAGCCTTGTGAAGGATTCCATTGCCGCCATGTTTTCGATTTTGCTACTTCCTTCCCCCAGCAGGAAGTAATAAAGCCGCCATCATTGTACACCCTAATACATTGTATTTATTAAGTCTCATCAGGCTGTGGATGGTGATTAGCATATTTAGCTTCTCTGTAACTAGACATTACAAAGAGCAGTGCAGGAGAGCTAATCTTCAGTAAGTAAAGTTACAAGTGCTATGAGGACTGAAACCATGCTTATCTGTAACCACATGCTAATCTTGTTAGATATAATTAGTCTGCTGGGAGTGAGCTCTCTTGAACATGGTAGCATCACTGCCTGCTCTTTGCTCTAGCATAATTATGGTCAGAAAACCATAGAAACCTTTGTGCACTTAGAGCAAATATAATGTCTCTTATCTCCTGAGTAAAGTAAAATCAAGAGACCAATGTATTTAGAAAAAGTCTTCATTTATCTGTCCCTGCATGTTGAAAGCTAATTTGTGTAATAAGAAAACCCTTTTAACAATACACCCTTTCAACACCAGCCCATTTACGTTAATTTGTTTTGCGTTTTTTCCTTTCCTTTTCTTGGACATGTACCTTTTAATGATAGCCTTCGGTATAGCATATAATGTACTGGTTAGCCAGAAAAAGAATTCCTTGTGGAGAGGAACTGGTGTAGTTTATATCAGTGATTATTTGAGGTACATGCATCTTTTTAATCACTTCTTATTCCATTTTTTCCAAGAAGTGAGATGACCCAAAAAAACAGTTCAAGGTTTTTGTTTTTTTTACATTGTTCACTGTGCAGCATAAATGACGTGATATGATGATGGATTTGACTTATACAGACATGGCAATATCAATTATCTTATATTTTCTATTGTTTTCTTTTATGATAAATCAGAAAGGCGGGGGCTGAATTTTTAAGATCTTTTTGTTTTTATATACATTTATATACAAATTTCTTTACTGTGATATACTGTGTTATATTTTCTGTCAAGTTAATCTTTTCTACATCTGTACAATAGCAACTGAACAGCAACCCACAATCTTGTCATAAGTATATGATTGGGTGTTGTGAGGAGGCGCCACAGCCCTTCCCAGTTGTTTAAGTTGACCAAGGCATTTAAGTAGTTAAATCTCCAATTCCAGCCCCTGCGTTGTGCCTGCGGGGTATGGAGTGTACCCAGTGCCTGAGCCTCGTTCATACACAATTAACAGCAGAATGACATATTATTATTATGTCATTTTGCTTAAAAGAGTTCACAGCATGCTACACTCTATAAAATGCATCTGTGCTAAGAAACCGCACAGAGACTAACAAAGACACATAGCATATGCTATGAGTGTCTTTCTTGTAAAGCTAATCCATCATGGTGGTTGTTGTTTTAGATACTTTTCAATGATGCCAACTAACAGTTGAAAGTTTTTAACATCTTAACATTTTGATGGATTGGACACTGGTGTAAATAGGCTGGCAAGGCTTCTGGTAGTTTAGTAGGCAAGCCCCCAGAGAGGTTGGTAGGTAAGGCCCTAGATACATAGGCAGTTAGACAGACAAGGTCCCAGGTGGGTAGGCAATGCCCCTCGTAGATAGTCAGTCCCTAGGTAGATAGTTATGCTCAAGGTAGGTAGATATTCCCCAGGTAGGTAGATAGATTCAAGTTTGGTATTTGGGTACTCTCCATGTAGGTAGGAAGTAGAAAAATAGGCTCCAGGTAGGTAGGCACTAGGTAGGTGAGCCCTTGGTAGGTCCCCACAATTATAGTGCTTCCATTAGTATAAAAATAAAATCAATAAAAAAATTAAACTCACTTCTCCTGGTTCCCACATTGAGCAGCAGGCTGGCCTCCCGGCACAGGCAGCATGATCTGACATCATCACACTCCCTACATCAGGATGCTCCCCTAACATCCAGCAGGTCATAGCCTCCACTGGTGGCTCTAACTGTTTGTGTGTCTGAGGACGTACAACCAGTTAAATAAACAGGGATTACTCAGGGATTCAGGACATGTGCCCTGTATCCCCAGGACAAACCTGCAAACACCTAGGAATCTCATTTGGAAGCATTTTGAACTTTCTGGCCGAGTTAGATTCTTCTGGGGCGACAGGCCCTATTGAAGCCACTTTGACTGCTGTGGCAGTAGTTCTGCCCCTGATATAGGTTATTATAATATCATTATTTTTTTATTCATTTTAGTCATTTAGGTAATGTAGGTGCTTTCTAAAGGCCAGTTAAAACACATCCAGACTTTTCCCACATAGAATTTAATGGGATTCGGGTTTAGGGCATCCAGAATATTTTGGCAAGTTTGGCTAAACTGCTGCCAAACCAAACAGAGACCTATTAGAGCAACATTAGTGACCAGACAATTAGTTTTTTGAATGGGTGGAAAGAAGGTAATTTCACTGGGTCTCTATTGGATTTGGCTAGATCTTAAAGAGATGAAAATATATTTAATAGAAATAAAAATCTGAAACAAAGTATAAAAAGTAAGTAATATTGGTGTAATAATTAAAACCTTCTGTTATATATTATACATTATTTCTTCCATATAGATTTTCATAGCAGGTGATTCCGGATTGATAGATAGGTTACCTTAACGTACCAAATACTTGAAGAAAGGATCTTAAAGGAACAATAATTTTAACAAAGAATGTCATTTCTCTGTTGAGATCAATATTATCAATTGGAAGGGATGATACTAACCAACAAGGATCCACATCTGTCTTGGTTAAATTATAATACTTCATAAACATATTCATTCTAATCCAACTAGTTAATGTGGTCACCTTCCACACTGTATATATTGTTCCTGATGATATTCTGCAGAAACCTCCCTCCTTAAAGCACAAACAAATGGGGTGGAGAACTGGTACAAACAGAAGATTCTCAATTGAAAACAATATATGAAACTGTTAAGGAAGGGTAACTTAAAGTTTATGACACAGAACTTCACTGCACTAAATTATAAATAGACTCAATCTGTTCACAATGAGATTGTATAAAATGTGGTTGACAAACAGTTTTTACTGCACAAAATGTCAAGAGGGTCAAGCAAGTTAACTCCATTTATACCTTCTCTGCCCCCCGGCTATGTGGATATTGACAGTTGTTCCAGAGATCCAGAGTTGATTAGAAATAGATGTATCATTAAATCCTATACTATGCATCTTGGGGATGAAAAAAACCCATTAAGAGTATGGAGCATTCGAAGACTGCAGCTTTAAGATTGTTAATGTTAGGAAAAATAATGGTCCTGGGGAACTTGGTGCTTATTCGATGAGGCATATAGCCTGTTAGCTCCTGACTGACTCCCATGACTGAACCATCCTGGAGTGTAAATCCAGTTAAAAAAATCCACCTATGCAATGGACTAGATGAGATAAGGTTATTAAATTTACCTTCATCCAATTGGGAAAACAATTTGTCTTAATGCCCTTACAATGGCCTGTTACGGGCTGTTTTGAAGCATCTTAATCTTTTCCACCATAAACTGCGCCCTCTTCAAAAATTGGCAATACAAATATGGAAATTATCTAAATCCTTCTTTAACTATGTAGCTATAACAAGGAGACTTCATTATGGGAAAAATCCTGGAATTGCTTATTTATATAATTCCAAACATGCCTGACATTGGAATAGTTAAGGAATCACTTCATTATCTCATGTATTTCAGGATAATATGTTCATTTTCCAATATGACCTACAAGTAGTGTGAAGAGAATCTCGTAATTTATTCTTTAAATATTTCCAATTATGCGACGCCAATGGAACTCAATTTATAGACCCCAACACTTCAATTTCTAGATTTCCTATGATCGGTTTAGTGCAAATGTGGGAACTATCAGGTCTTATGTTCACTTTTTACATTCATCTAATTGTCAAGAAAATAGCCCACATGAAATTTCATGTTTTAGGTTAAATGGAATTGCGCATTCCTTAAAGACAATTTAAAATTGTTGTGCATTTTTTCCCCACCTCCTCTTTGGAAATTTGGGGGGAAACGATTTATTTCCTAACCTGTTACCAAATCCACATTTGTGATCCACTCCAATCTCGGGCTCATTTATCAGCAACAGATTGATTGTTTTATTTACCCAGAAAAAATAATTTGTGGTTGGAAGCTATGGAACTTTGGTAAAAAATGTGGAAGATACCAGCCCCTATTTTTTTTTTTTGTCAGTCTAGAAGGATCTTAACAATCCTTCAATCCTTAACAATGGAAGTTAATAAAATACTGTATGGGGATGTGTTATGAACTAAGCTAATGCCATTTATCTATATTGAGGGTGATTACCACATCTCTGTATCTATTTTTATTTGTTTGACACAAGGATAATCGAGGGATGCTTCATATAAAAGCCTAATACTTTTCTATTAGGTCATTGAAGAGGTAATGATTGAGGGCCGTAAACAGGGTTCTTTTTCGTTCCATTTTTGTTTTTCCATTTTATAAACTATGAATATGGGCCCCCAACACATCAGTAGGCTTGGAGATAGGACTGAGAATATGCTATGTTATGTTAAACTGTTGTGTGCTTGCTTTAGAGACACCAGGGAAGAAGTACAGTAGTAGTTCACTAGACAGCTGACCGGAGCTGCCACAGAGAGCCAGGAACCATTTATTCAGGCTCTGAAAAGGTCTATCTCCCTAAGATGATTGAAGAATAATAACCACCTTACATTAAGTCCCCTGAGGATACTTTGTGATTGCAGTATAATGTCGGGACTTTATTTTCATATCTTTAATTAGAGTTTAAGCCATTTCCGCACCTGGAGGCATGGGTACGTCCTAGTGTCAGTAAAGGGCTGTGTAGCGGGATCGCAGTGAGACCCCACTACATAGCTGCTGGGTGTTAGCTATGGTTGGTTTAACTCCTTAAAATGCTGTGACAAAGATCAAGGAGAAACGGTGCCATGCACTTCGGGTGCCTGCTGTAAAAAAGGGCTCCCGATTGATTAACATGGCAGCCTTGTTAATCAAGAAGCCACCATGTCTTCTGTTTTACTACTTCCTGTACCAGGCAGGAAGTAGTAAAACTGCCATCTTTGTACACCCTAATGCTTGTATTACAATGCATTAGGCTGTATAAATGATTGTGCCCCCTAGTGGTGTAGTACCCCAGGGGAACTCAAAGTTAAAAAAAAGTAAAAATTTGTGTAAAAAACAAAAAAAAAGTAAAAATTTAAATCATCCCCCTTTTGCCATTTTACAATAAAAAAAAAAATAATAATAAAATGTTACACATATTTGGTATCACCACATCTGGAAAAGTCTTATCTATTAAAATATAACATAACTTATCCCGTACGCTGAACACCACAGAAGAAAATAAAATTCCAAACGCTAAAATTGCGTTTTTTTGGTCATTTCACATCACTTGAAAATTGGAAAAAATGTAATCAAAAAAGTCCCATGTATTCCAAACTAGTAGCACTAAAAAGTACACTTCAGCCCATGAAAAATTCACCCTCGCTCAAACACGTGGGTGTTAGTGCAAACAAGCTATTGATCGCAGAAAATTGCACGGCCACGCAAATTTCAAAAGTAGAAAAGTTTGGGAATTTTTTTATGGTACCAAAACGTAATGAAAATCATACATGTTTGGTATTGCCGGATTCATATCAACCTGTAGAATACTGATAACACATCATTTATACTGAAGATTGAATGTCATAAAAACAAAACTCCTAGAAACATGGCGCAAGTACTTTTTTTTCACATTTTGCCCCAATTAGAAGTTTTTTTGCGGTTTCCCAGTATATTCTATGGTACAATGAATGACTCCATTAGAAAGTACATCTTGTGCCGCAAAATAAAAGCCCTCATATGTCTATGTAGGTAAAAAACTAAAAAAGTTATGGCTTTGGAAAGGTGAGGAGGGATAAGCGAACTGCCGCGTTATTTTGACAGTGGTGGGTTATGGTGTTAATAGGGGTTAAGAATAGTAAGAGGGATAGGTTCCTGATGGAGTCATCCTTAGCTCCGCTTTTTTGTAGGCAAGGGTACTACAGTTGCCTTTCAGGGACAGTGTAGGGATAAATCACTTCCCAATTATATCTCGGTCTATCTTATTCCCCCAGGTGGGTTGTGTCCTGCTTCTAGACAACTGATAAAGGTAGGATGCAACCCTCTTTCATCAGTCTTTGTCATACATTAGTCTGAGGAGGGGAACATCTCTCCTTATGGAGAGCACCAGTTAAGGTGTGTAGTGTTTTGTTTTGCCTTTTAGCCCACTACCAGCATCTGCATATCACAAGGCATTATGGGAAAGGAGCTGGAAAGCTACACTGCGCCCTCTATAGGTTGTAACAAATCCTCAATTTACTTCTGATTCACTGAATCTTTGAGAAGCAAAAAGGAATAATTGTCAAGCCAATATTGCTCATCTACATACGCGTTTCGGGGTTTTGCCCCTCATCAGTGTAGAGTGCTCTACACTGATGAGGGGCAAAACCCCGAAACGCGTATGTAGATGAGCAATATTGGCTTGACAATTATTCCTTTTTGCTTCTCAAAGATTCAGTGAATCAGAAGTAAATTGAGGATTTGTTACAACCTATAGAGGGCGCAGTGAGCTTTCCAGCTCCTTTCCCATAATGCCTTGTGATATGCAGATGCTGAGTAGTGGGCTAAAAGGCAAAACAAAACACTACACACCTTAACTGGTGCTCTCCATAAGGAGAGATGTTCCCCTCCTCATACCCACTCATTGCCTCCCACCAGTCAAGCCAATATCGCTCTGCTCTACACTGATGAGGGGCAAAACCCCGAAACGCGTATTTAGATGAGCAATATTGGCTTGACAATTATTCCTTTTTGCTTCTCAAAGATTCAGTGAATCAGAAGTAAATTGAGGATTTGTTACAACCTATAGAGGGCGCAGTGAGCTTTCCAGCTCCTTTCCCATAATGCCTTGTGATATACATTAGTCTGTAACACATTATTGCAGACTTTTCTTTTCTGGAACTTCTGAATTTTGTAACAAAGTTACTTTTAATCGCTCTTTGGCCCACCATAAGAATTTGATGATCTTATATTGACTGTGTTTTGGATTTTATTCCTATTAGTCACTAAAACGTAGGTTTTTGTATATTCTAGAAGGTAGTTCATTGTGGTTGATTAGTTGATACATTTTATTCAGAAAACTTGTCTGTTTCAAGAGAAGTCATCATTTTTATACACAGAAACATAAAAACGTACTCAGTTTTTAGACCTTCATAGATTCAGAAGATATAAGTTCTTTGGAAAATTGTAAAGGGCCTCTTTGTGTTCTGACTGTGATATGTACTCCCCTCCTTACTCCCAAAAAGTTTTAACATTTCAGTGCTCTTTAAAGCTGCACAAGACAGGACCCCCAACCTTGATTGTGAGAGATTTTAAAACTTTGCTTAATTAGTCATTAAGCCACATACTATCAAGTAGGGATAATATGGCCATGGTTAATCTGATCATTTGTTGGGAGGGTTGAGTGTCTGGTGGACTAGAAACCCAGAGGTCTGTTTATTTTCTTATTTTTTTTTTTCTAATGCCTCCTAGACCATGTCACATATTGACCAAGCTCTAAAAAATTTGGACATGATTCAATAAATACAGTGTGCATCATATAAAACTTGTAGGCTCTCTGTTGACCCTACTATGTTCGTGATAGCACAGAAAGTATTTCAAATAATAAGCTACTTAAGAATTGTCCTAGTCTTTTAGAAACATTGTAGAGTGTGACCTATGAGATATAGTCAAGTTTTTTTTTTCTTTATTAATAATAGGGGTATAATAAGTGGTTTGAAATTGTCCATACACTTTTTACTGGGTTTTTATTCTCTTAGGTATTGAAAGTATTGTGCTAAGAAAAATGCCTGGAAGCAGTAGGAGGAGTTTAAGGCTTTAATAGATACTTTGAAATTGCAACATCAAGAAGACCCTACAGCAGATGTGGGATATACCTGGCAGAAGGCCCAGGAACAATATGATAAACTCCTTGAGCAAAAAACAAAGAACAAATATTCTGCTCCTCAAATAATTTTTTCTTTGATTAGAAAAGACAGAGTACATTTTCAGGCTCTTTTGGAATCCAAATCAATCCGTGTATATTTCCTAAATTAGAGACAATAGATGTAAAGTCATAGATGAGCCACAATGTATAGCAAAAACATTTGCAGTACATTGTTGACAATTATATTTTTCACAGATTAAAATCCCCAAGAACTAAGGGCGACATGTATGAACGGGGTTGTGCCAGAAGTCTAGCGTCTTTTCAGCCCGAGATCTAGTGCACCCCCGTTCGCTATAGTTTTAATTCACCCCCCACCAATATCAGGCACATTGCAGAGTGCCCATGGCACTTTGTAATGCCCCTTATCTCGGGGGGCGTGCGGGAGGCGGGGCTCACTAGAACTATACAAAGCTATAGATTTATAGCTTCAGTATGGCAATTCTAGGTGTATTACTGCTGGAACAGGTAAACCACTCTCAAAGTGGTTTACCTGATCCAAAATTGTCGTCTTAGCGCAAGAATGCACCTGATTTATGACCAGCAGTACAGTGGGTTCATAAATCAGGCGCATTCTACACTATTCTAATGTGCATAAAAATTGGCATCTAAGTGCCGTAAATCATACATGTCGCCCTGAATGCATATCATTTTCATTTCCATCCCTGAAGATCAAACACCATTTTTTTCTTGTTGAATTTAAAATAGCTTTAAAACAATCACCTAACAAAGTCCTGGATAAAGATGAGATACCCTTAGAATTATACTTGACGAGTATTTCAAGTTGGAATCAACGTGGATTCCTATTTGAAATACTCATCCAGAATCAAAAGTAAACCATCCCCATTAACCTCAATAGATGTAGCTCATACCATGCGTGTTTTCGTTGGTCAGTTCTTAAATGTAAAAATATTTAGAGCATGTTCATTCTTTGGTTGTACTCCATGTGGAAAATTTACTATTGAGGTCAATAGGAATGGCTAAAAACGTGGCGTTAAAATGCATCCAGAACAATGGTATGTCATTTTAGACACGGATATGCATCCAAAACCACATAGAGATGAATGGGACTCCTTTCTGACCTTAAATGTGCAAAAAAAAAATGACTCCTAAAATGCTTGTTGAAAACCGCATCATCCGAATCCAATGAGAATCCGACTAGTAAATTTTAGTCATTGATTGGACGTACCCTTTGGGGGGGTGTTGTGTGGGAAAATGGTTGATTCCTACAATGATATATTCCTGGTGGATCCCCTTCTTTCTTCTACAAATGAGACACTTCTTAGAAAAAGTCAAGGATTTCCTGAAGGTGGATGCTTAGCGATTTGTTTTCCTTCTTATCACAGATATTAAGGGGGTTGTACCATCATCAGGCTTCCACACAAAACATCGCTGTTAAATAATATAATAACGACCTAAATGTTTGTGGAATGATTCTCTATAAAGTGATATTGTAATGTACGTGTTCACCCAGATGATGTCCATTATGTTAAAAAGCATTTAAAATAAAATCCTTTTTTCAAATGCAAGTTTTGGTGAGTGCTGTTGGAGATACTTTGGATGGGCAGTTGGGCAACAGTAACGACAAAAATAAACACAGTATCGGACTATAGAGACTTAAACATGATTATTTCTCAACTGACCAATTCTACTGTACAATCCATACCACCACCTTACTTATAAGTCACGCCACCATGACAGTAAGTACTTATGTGGAGGCTCTCAATAGTATGAACTGGGCATGCTCGACTAGGTAAGAGAAAAAGCATCAGATAGCCATAACTACTAGCAGCAATGGATAGAGATGAGCGAGCAGTAAAAAGTTCTAGCTCAATTAGAACCTCGAACTTTAGCGTGTTTGGTTCGAGGTTCTATTCAAGAACTCTGTATAATATATATATATTATATAATATATATATTATAATATATATATATGTGTTTAAATTATATATATATATATATATATATATTTATATATATATAATATAATCCATGTATATGAGAGCTAGGCATTATATGAGCCTGCAAATGTCGGCAAATATCAGTTTCTGGGTATGGGAAAGATGCAGGCAGCAATACCAAACTCCCTAACTAGTGATGTCTATGGAGTGGAAAATGCTATCTAACTAACAGCAATCTGTACAGTACAGAGAGTAAGCTGAAAATGGCGTTCACAAAGCAATACAGTGAAATATATATAACATGGTCATCTGATTTTAGAATCCAATGAGAGCCCTACACCTCAGCAATGAGGTGCAGAAAGTCACTGAAAACGAAACTGAAAACGGCATGTCAAATTTCTACTAGGACTTAAGGGTTGTCTCACTACATTGATTCATCTTACCTCAGTCCTGTTTTCTTGGTTTCATTTTGAATTCAAGGGTTTGTTTACTGGCTTCCACTAGGCTGCAGTAGAAGCCAGGTCTATATCTATAGCAACCAGTGCTGGCAGCCTATCAAGAGAGAGTAAACAGGTCTGTAGCTATAGCGATGCAGCCCATACAAAAGGGGATATTTTAGAATAGGTAAGACACTCTTAATGGACACATATTGTAAAGTGACTTGTTTTTGCGAGAACTTTAACATAAAAAGCAATCCGTGTAGTGAGACAACCCCTTTAACTTTTCTAGAACAGTTCGATCAACACTAATCATTTACATCAAGGAGGCTATGTAGCTAGGAGTTTTGTATAAACACTGTTCATCTTTGCAAAGTTAGCTATTTTGGTAATATCTATTCAATGGGATATCATTTCTAGTGTAGTACAGCCCCTTTAAGTTTTTATCAATGGTTCATGTCAAGCTTTGTTTAATTTCAGTTATTAGCTCAGTTATTTAACTGGATCAAATGGGCTGTATACCTGTTAAATCATTAGTCTATAATGTAAGGAGACTTTTTGGATCAGATTTAATGAAATTGAGGTACCCTCCATCGGGGTTTTCCCAACTTCTCTTTATCATGATGACTAATAATTTGCATTGTTAATCAGAAATGATCAGTTGATTAAGGGTTTACATTGTAGTCAATGTCAAGAGAAGATATCACACTACGATGACACGCTTCTTAGTTGAGGATTTATCTTCTTCAGGACATGATTCCAGAATAAATGAATACATTGATAGATTTTCTGGGTTAAAAAATAAATTCAGTTTGCTCCCCTAAACTCCAATCATTTTGGATATGAAAAGTAAACCATGGTATGGGCCTTACTATTGTAAATAGTTTCAATATCTTTGATTCATATATCAAGTGTGCTTAAAGATTTTGCATAGTTGAACTATGTACAGTTAATTTAATATTTGAGATCTAAAACCAGAATATGGAACCAACTACCCTCCCCAGGGCCTCATATATTGCTTTAATAAAAATGGTCCAACTTCCGAAGATATTACATATCTTGGCTCACACACTAGTATGGATCCCGCAGAGGATTTTTAAATCTTTAGAAGCAATAATGAATGATATTATTCGGTAAAGTAAGAGAGTGCATGTAAAACAGATAGAGATGGGGGAATCGATTCTAACGAAGTGGAATTCGTTTAGAATTTCAGGAAAACTTCGGTCGGAACGAAGTCGAACTTTGGGGTACTTCGGTTGAACGAAGTGTGCTTTTGATTGATAAAATGGCTGCGAGCACATGGTGCTACATGGGGCAAAGCACTCTGGGAGGAAGAAGGGCATAGCCTGCATGACATGTGCAGAGGTGAAGCCAATCAGAGACCGGCGGGATTCTGTGACGTCACCGCACTATATAAGTCCGGGCGCGACGCCGGAAGCTCACACTCCTCTCACTGTGCTCATCAGGGAAGGTGCTGCCGCGGCTGATAGCTCTTACTGAAGAATTGAATTTTATATAGCGATTTCTGTGGGGTGTCTCAGCTTGTCTCAGAGACTGTTCTCCTAATGTTCTATTTCTAATTTTTTGGGGTATTGGATCTGAAATCCAGTGTGCGTCCACTGCAGCTGCTATACATTCAATATCCAAGTGGGGTCTAAGCCAGTTCCTGTTGTATTCATTTAAAGAAACAGCGTTTTTACAACACAAATACCACTTCATTTTTGGCTGCTCAATTTTTATTGCGCAATTTACATCCAGGGGTTAATTAAGCGTTGTTTTGCTGGTGTGCTGACCCCAAGAAAAACCGTCTTTTTCAACGCCAAAATATATAAATTTTTCCTGTAGCCTAATTCACAAGCAAAGGTTAATTACAACTGTATCTCTTGTTGTGTGGCGTAGAAAACACGCAATTGTAACACGCTACAAAGCTACTATTTTGTGGGGGCTCAATTCTTTGGCGCAATTTACATCCAGGGGTTAATTAAGCGTTGTTTTGCTGGTGTGCTGACCCCAAAAACCGTCTTTTTCAACCCAAAATATATAAATTTTTCCTGTAACCTAATTCACAAAGCAAAGGTTTAAATTTTAAAAACTGTATTTTCTTGTTGTGGGGCTAGAAAAAACCAATTGTAAAAACCACAAAGCTACTAGTTTGTGCGTCAATTCTTTGGCGCAATTTACATCCAGGGGCTAATTAAGCGTTGTTTTGCTGGTGTGCTGACAAAAAAACCGTTTTTTTTAACCCAAAATATATAAATTTTTCCTGTGCCTAATTTCACAAGCAAAGGTTAATTACAACTGTATCTCTTGTTGTGTGGCGTAGAAAACACGCAATTGTAACACGCTACAAAGCTACTAGTTTGTGCGGCTCATTCTTTGGGCAATTTACATCCAGGGGTTAATTAAGGTTTTTTTGCTGGTGTGCTGACAAAAATAAACCGTCTTTTTCAACGCCAAAATATATAAATTTTTCCTGTACCCCTTAATTCACAAGCAAAGGTTAATTACAACTGTATCTCTTGTTGTGTGGCTTAGAAAACAACAATTGTAACACGCTACAAAGCTACTAGTTTGTGGGGCACAATTCTTTGGCGCAATTTACATCCAGGGGTTAATTAAGCATTGTTTTGCTGGTGTGCTGACAAAAATAAACCGTCTTTTTCAACGCCAAAATATATAAATTTTTCCTGTAGCCTAATTCACAAGAAAAGGTTAATTACAGAAGGGAGCTGTTTCTCTTTGACATCATCTCCCGGTCCAGATGCTCCTGCTCCTCGCTACTCATGGGCCAGCATCTTCCAAGAGGGATTGCAAGAGACAACAGTAGGGGCCCCAAACCACCCTAAGGTGCAGCAGCTACCGTTCCTGCCCAAGTTGTTGGTACTGAAAACCCTCCCTTTCCCAAATGGTGGACCTGCACCGTTTTAAAAAAATTTTGGGTTGTGCCAGGCCGAGTGGAGGTTCCAGCCAAATTTTTTTTTCCGGCCCAACTTCATAAATTGAGAAAAAAGGGGGCATTTAAGCTTAAAGGGGTTTTTTTTAAAGGTGCCGGCGCCGGACGTTTGGAGCTGAAAACCCTTCCCCCATTACATTCTTTAAAGCCAAAGGGGGAATTCTTCCACCCAACAAAAACCCCCTGAGTTGCAGCGGCAGAACGGCCCCCCCCAAAACACCTGTAAACATTTTCCACCCGCTGGAATTTTCCAGCCTGACATGTTGGGGGCCGACTGTTGAACGAGAAAGGCCATTAAACGATTTTTTGATGACCAGGGAGACGAAGTACTCCCCTTGTAACTTTGAGCAGCCGGGGGCACTCTGCACCCTGCCTTTGTTGAGGCCATTCGGGGGAGGCGAGTTATTTGTCATCGCCGGGATACGGGATGAATAACGTCATTCCATGCTTCAGTCCGGGAACAGATGCTGAAAAAATCTGTCTGGACTGGAACGGGCGACTAAAAATTCGTGGCCACATTTTTGGGGATGAAATGGGGGAGGGGGGGAGGGGACATTGGAGCAAAAAGCATTGTCGGGTGAAATGAGTGGATTTTTACCAGGTGACAAGAAGGAGGACAGGACCCGGGGAGAGGGTGGAGGAGATAGGAAGGAGGCAGATGCCCCCCAAGACCGTGGCAGTAACAGTGGTAAAATGGAGGCAGGGAGCCCCTCGGAGCACTTGTGAAATTTGGCCCCAGCGGGTTTTTGCCGGCAGTGACGCCGAATAGTCAGCACCCGGCAAGGGGATGACTTCGGGCTCTCCACCCTATTGGACCCTGGGCTACGGGTCCAAAAGGGAGCCTTTTTTCCCAGCTATTGAGAGGAAAAAAACTCAAATCTATAGGAAACCCTCGTAATCATTTGGGGGCCGCTGCCTATGTGCGGCATCGCCCCCTCCTCGACGGGTCTACCGGGGGTTCCTCAGGCCAGTATACGCCGCGGCTGCTGGGAAGGTGGGGGGGTTGGAGCAAACCCGCTCCATCAGTTTAACCTAAGTCTGGAGTCACGTGACAGCTTCCTTCACCTCCCCCTAGGGAGGGGGCTTGCCAGCAGCAGCAGCAGACCTGAGCAGTCCCCGAACCAACAGGTTTTGGGGGCCTACTTGGGGCACACTCGCCCCCTCAGTTAAAACCCGCTGGACTATGGGGCACCAAACTGGATTTGGGCCCCAACTTGCCGAGTTTTGCATTTAGAAAAACTGGGCCTGCCCGGGCCCTATGGGCTCAGGCGGTGTTCAGGCGGCGGGGGGCCCTCGTTCCCCAAAGAACCCCTTGTCCCCGGGGGAAAGTGGAACGACGACCCTTTTTCAAGAGAATCAGGCTGGAAACGCCAGGATTTCCACACACTCCCTTAGGCGCAGTCTGGGGGTTTAAACTACTTTCCTCGCCACTATTCTGATGCCGCCACCCACCCGATGCCAACTCTCTGCCATTTTTCCCATTTTCCTACCCCCACTTTACCCCGGGACGGGGAAATTTACCCCCCTCAAAACTCGTCTTTTTGCCACTCTATGACCCCAGCGTGGCTGTTGCGTGACATCCACACTGTGTCTTGTGCCCTGCTGACCTCAGCTGCGTTGTGGTGCTCCTGCCTCCACACTGTGTCATTTGCCCTGCCTGACCTCCTTTTCTTTGGGGCCCCGTCTGGCCCCGGGGCCTCCTTTTTTCCCCCCAAAGTCATTTTGTGCCACCCTCTGTGGCTTCCCCCCTTTTTGGGGTTTTTTTTTTGCCACCTCCAGAATGTCATTGGCCACTGCCTGACCTCTCGCTGCTGTTGTGACCCCCACACAGTGTTGGGAATTTTTTTGGGCCCCCTCCTGAGGCCCCCTTCCTCCCCCCCCCATTTTGCCACCCCTCCCAGAAAGTCATGTTCCCCTGCCCGACCTCATGGCTGCTGCCCCCGGACCCCGCTCTCAGTCATTGTTCCACTCTGTGGCCCCTTCCTCGTTTTTTTGCCACCTCCAAATGTCAGTGCCCCCTGCCTACCTCATGCTGCTGTGGGTGCGCGTCCCTCCCCACCTGCATAATGTTTTCCACCCGAGCCTCAGCTTGCTTTTTTCCAGCTTTTGCTGGCAACTTTATCGGCTACTTCCCGCTTTTTAGTTTTTTTGTCCCGTTTTTCCCTTTTAAGTGCCCCGGGGAATTTTATAGTGAAGCGATTCAAGAGCCGGCGGCGTCACTGCGTGTATACTAAAACACAACAAGTATGAAGACCAAACCCAAACCCCTCTGCATTTTAAGCATGGCACAAAAGTTCTCCCGCACCCTCGGGTCTGTGCCCTGGGAAAAAGCTGCTTTTTTAAAGGATTTGTGCCCAAATAATTCGGAACGAAAAAAAATTTTTTTTCGGAAAATTTTTCGAAAAGTGCCCAAACGAATTTTTAGAAATTGCATCTCTAAAAACAGAGGGGGCTCACCCCTAGGGAAACGGGGGTTTTTCTTGCCCAATTTTAAGTTCTATTTTTCTGCAGCACAACTTCAGCACTTTATAGATTGGAAATATTCAGCCATAAATATAGCATTGTTAGATTAAATGGGGGACTAATATGGGATAATGCATTTTCTCCTTTGAAACAGGTCCACTCCTTTTGGACACCTTGTTAGTATATACATTTCTGCAGTACATATGGATGCAGTACACAAGAGAAGGTTTAACCCTTTCCGCACATGTGATGTACTTGTTGTTGAGATGTTATTAACAGAATTCATAAATTTTCGAACAAGTGATCCAAAATAAATGTTAATGGTTTTTAAATGTCTGTATGCGTACACTAACGTATATGTTTTGCAGCTTCAAAGGGTATTGTGGCCAGAAAAAAAATCAAAGACTGCAATTACGTTCAGCAATGATTTATGGGAGGTAAAGTTCTTTAAGAGTGGCTCCACTTCCGCTGCCCATGTCCCACAGTCACCATAATCACCATGATCCTAAATGTTTACAGAACAATCACTGTGATTTTTAGGATGTCTGCTTTTTAGGGTGGCTGTATCTATAAAAGTGTCTGCATATAGGAGTGGTCTGGCCTGAGGTCTGTATACAGGGCTGAGATCTGTATAAATGGGATCTGGTCTGGGGTCGGTATCTTTGTTAGATGGTTCAGAAACACTGATCCTCATTTACTATCACTGTCTAACAGTGAGACAACATAAACTTAGACAGGCAGTCTAAAAATGTACCAGGTTTATCACTGTGGGTCATGCTGATTGATATATTTGGTACAGCTTTAAATTTATCTAGCTTTTTAGAGCAACTTTCATTTTACTTACTTTCTACGCCAGAGTTTTGGTGCATTTTTGGTGTACATTTTGGTGCAGTGTGTCCCATTGCAATCATGTTCGCTGTCATGTGAATCCACACCCATTTTTTGGCGATGAGACCAAAATCGAACTTTTTGGCCACAACCATAAACATTACATTTGCAGAGGTGTCAACAAGGCCTATGATGAAAGGAACACCATTCCTACTGTAAAGCACCGAGGTGGATCGTTGATGTTTTGGGGATGTGAGAGCTACAAAGACACAAGAAATTTGGTAAAAAATGTAGGAAAGATGAATGCAGCACGTTATCAGCAAATACTGGAGACAAATTTGCACTCATCAGCCCAGAAGCTACTCATGGGAAATACTTGGACGTTCCAACATGACAACGATTCAAAACACAAGGCCAAGTCAACCTGTCATTGGCTACAGCAGAACAAAGTGAAGGCTTTGGAGGGGCCATCTCAGTCTCCTGATCTCAGTATAATTGAGCCACTCTGGGGAGATCTCAAGCAAAGCACAGTTCATGCAAGACAGCCCAGGAATATACAGGAACTGGAGGCTTTTTGCCATGAAGAATGGGCAGCTTTACCATCTGAGAAAATCACGAGCCTCATCCACAACTACCACAAAAGACTTCAAGCTGTCATTGATGTTAGAGGAGGCAATACCAGGTATTAAGAACTGGGGTATGTAAACTTTTGATCAAGGTAATTTGGATGTTTTTGGTTGTCATTATGATTTAAAAAGAGAAAACACAGTAGTTTGAAAATAAATGGCTTCACCCAACCACTGACCATGAATGGAAAAAATGTTTTTGTGTTATTATTAATATTCTCTGAAAAGAGGCCAAGAAAGCAAAAATTCTGCTGGGGTATGTAAACTTTTGAGCACAACTGTATGGTGCCAAAAAGTCTTACTTCTTGACACTTTAAGACACTTCTGGTGCAAACATAAAAGCAAGTGAGGGCCCTTGTTTTAGAGCCTAAGGAGAAACTATCTTAGGTTAAGAACACCTCTTCTCTTGTATTGCTCATGCAAGGTTAGAATATGAGGTTTTGGCCCTGCTTTCTTGTTTTGAGAATTGTATCTAAACTGCATTGTTAACTTATACATTTATACAAATCTCATAGTATTTTGCCAGCAGTATCAGGATACAGGATTGGAAATTAGTTAAACTGTACTGAGTTGTAATACATAACATGATTGGTTAGCCTTTTGCTTTTAAGGTTTTGGATCCAATACATCTCTAAAATATATCTATGAGCTTTATAACTTGGAACAGTGAGACACTGTTGCAGTTTGTGAATTTTTGAAGCGACACTGCCATAAGAAAAGAATAATTTTGTTAAAATCAATATTCCTAGAAAACTATTATTTTTTTTATAATTTTTGACAATTTTTGTTTTATTTCGGCAGTCGTATGCAATAAAAATGACATAAAATATTGTCCTTTTCTAGCTGTGTGAGAGACCTTTTGTATGACAGGGCATATCTCGCTTTAATTCAGCTGCTACTTATCATTACATAGTCTCATTCCAAATAGTAGGTAATGACATAATGATTGCTCTATTGTTCTAAGATCATGCTAGACCATGAGCATTAAATGAAAGGAAAATATGGTCATCTTTTTCTGCACTGAGTATGAAGTGGTGGTTATTTCACACTTAGCAGGTTATTGCTGTTAATATTTACATGTTTAAGACTAGTGTTGAGCGATTACGTTGGCTATCGACATCGATCGATAGTCGATAGTCGGCCACCATCGATAAGGTTTTCGATAGTCAATAGTCGATCATCTCCGATGACCATTAAAGTCTATGGGAGAGCAACAACACCTTCATTCTTGCACCCAAACAGGGCTGGAGAAGCTGGAATTAACATCCACAACAGTCAAATGGATACCTGCTACATCTTAGGCACAACATGACCCTTAAACCTGCATCACCCACAAATTAAAAAGTGCCAGAAAGCAGTATGAAAATGAACGATCATTTTACTTGAACTGGACATTGAATATCCCTGTCCTGGAACGCAGCATGAGCCCCAAACCTGCATGAACCCCACATTAAAAAGTGCGGAAAAAAGGGAGTCTTTCAACCACCATTTTAGTTTCACTGGACATTGACTATACCTGTCCTGGGCTACAGCATGAGCCCCAAACCTGCATGACCCCCACATTTAAAAAGTGCCGGAAAAAGGAGTCTTTCAACCACCATTTTAGTTTCACTGGACATTGACTATACCTGTCCTGGGCCACAGCATGAGCCCCAAACCTGCATGACCCCCACATTTAAAAAGTGCCGGAAAAAGGAGTCTTTCAACCACCATTTTTGTTTCACTGGACATTGACTATACCTGTCCTGGGCCACAGCATGAGCCCCAAACCTGCATGACCCCCAAAATTTAAAAGTGCCGGAAAAGGGTCTTTCAACCCCATTTTAGTTTTTCCCCTGGACATTGA